>JH155358.1:165051-193278 GCA_000226015.1 Mnemiopsis leidyi | reverse complement strand
TACATCAATTTCAAAACTATCATTGTATATTTGCCTTTATTACCAAATCGCTTCTAGGTCCATTCTATTGCGAATATTTTCGAATTTTCGCCTGCGGCAGGCATTTACTGAATCATAAGATTTTATATCACACCCTTGAACCCTAGTTTTGTGTCTATTGAAAGACTTCCCATGAGATTGGCCTTTATTACCAAATCGCTTCTAGGTCTAGGTCTGTGTCCAAATCCTCAAAATTTTTCGCCTGCGGCGAACAGTCCCAGTTGACATTTTCTGTGCTACATGAAACTATTTCCTTCGTAAAGGCAAGCTTACACATTTAAAGGCCAAGTTTATGTTGAAATATAGATATTTGCAGAGAAACTGTATGCAAAAATCCCCACCTTGCTGAAAGCACGTTAGTTTCAAATGTTTGTGAATTCGGGATTAAAATATCTAAATTAAAAAAATATTTTCGGTACCTTAAATTAGTCAAATTTGGACTTATTTGCACCCATGGCTGTCGATCGCCAACCCTTGTTTTGTACTTTTTGTGCACGTGCACAAAACGTATCAAAACAATCTTGCCATTTGGGCCCTTCGGGCCCAAATGGCAAGATACGGGAAAAAATGGAATGTAGATGTAAAGGAGGAGCTTCTCAGTGTTGCATGACAAACACAGGTCATCCAGCTTAGGTGGTTGGCTAAGATTCCTTAGCAGCCCTTGATTGTATTTTCTCCTTTTAAGAAATACCCATGGGCAGTCATATCCATCATAATAATAAAATAATATTTAATATAATTGTTTATAAGGCACAGTAACGAAAAAATACTTAAAGTAACTACTCTAACTAACTATCAGTTCAGGGTTTATTTATTATTTATTACACCAATGATACAGCTACCCGGGTTTAAGCGGTTATACTAATTACTAAAGGGGCTCCTGGAAGATATTATCTTTTAGTGGAGATCCTTCTCATTAAACCCTCAATCTTGATTTCCCAGTCATTTGTCTGAGTTGACCGAAGGTGGAAGGATTGGCATGCTTCTTTTTATGTACTAGTTTGGGGATGTTCTGACCTAGTTTGAGTGCGCAACAAGCATGCAAAGTTTTCATGTTCTAAATAAGTTAAGTGTTCAAAACTTTAAAGCATTGTGGCCGCGACAGTAGGTTATTGTCGCGGTGATACCCGACTCACGCAGCTAAAGCTGAACGTTTCGTTAGAACGTTAGACGGATATAATCTCGTCAAGTAGGTTATCAACCTACAAGCGAGTCGGGTAACACCTCGACAATTGTGGCTCAGATTCCGTTTCTTCGTTTTACTTCAAGTTTCTAGGTTACCTTAGGGCTAGTACCAACAAGAATAATGGAGAGATCTTGTTTATTGTTGAAAGATGTGTCTTCCACATTGTGACAGCGGATTTGACCTAATGACATTCGAATTCATATTATTTGAACTTCACATCATGATCATTTAATGATTAAAATAATTTCATTGTTTTAAATCAAAAAATTTGGTTTTAAATCAAAAAAGATTTAATAAGCACAAAAGGGCTTTGGTTGGAGCAGGTCGTGTGTTTGATAGATGATAGGTAGCTTACCATTTAATGGCACAACAGTTTACAGTCTACAAGAAATATCCGACTCTCGCAGCTCAAGCGGTAGACGGATTTAATATCTCGTCAAATACCCGCAACCCGAATCTGATCGTTTACCTGGGGACCTCAGGCTAATTGTTGAAGGTTGATAACCTACTGTCGTTGTCGCGGTGATACCCGACTCACGCAGCTAAAGCTGAACGTTAGAACGTTAGACGGATATAATCTCGTCAAACTGTCGCGGCCATCACGCGCTCTCACGCATTTCTGGCCTGGCCCGTTGAGCTTGCCTTGCGTTGCGGCCCATTTTCAATGTTGCCGCGCGCTTCGCGGCAGCAGGTCAGACAACGTCTGACAACGTTGAGCTAATTGTTTCGCGGAAAGAAACGCGTAGAGAGAGCCGCGCATCGCCCGATAACGTCTAGAATTTCTTCGCCAGGCTAGAAATGCGTGAGAGCGCGTCATGATGACCGCGACAATAGGTAATTAACCTACAAGTACAACAAACAGGCTGCCAGCTTAAATGTTTGATGTTATAAACGCGGGCGATGCGCGCGTTTAGAATTTCTTTATAGAAATTCGCCAGGCCAGTGCAGAAATGCGTGAGAGCGCGTGATGGTCACGACGAAAGGTCTTCAACCTACAAGTCGTTAGTGAGCTTTTTAAACACGTACATCCCTCTAGCTGTGCGAAATTAGGGCGCACGTAAAAGCTCACACTGACACATGACACAGTGCGCGTCCCGATAAGGAGTGCGCAGCGGAAGCCACAGGGCTATGTAACGTGGCTATATAATTGTAATTTGTCTCACCACTCACTCGACTCTAAGCAACCAAATTTCGCACTGAAATATACAATACTGAATACGCCCTTGAAGACAACAGATGTAGACTTGCTAAACCAGTTTAGTTCGTACGTGCGCGGCTCCAAATTAGAGAGTGATACGGCGTCAAAGCGCATGGCTCATCACTCATGCATTTTAACTTTGAGTCCTGCTATGCACTCTGGAGTTGGGATTAAAAAAGTCACCGCCCGTAAAGGCTTCAACTCATCTACATCAGAAAAGAACAAAATAGTAATACCGCGAGTTTGAAGTTTAACATGAAAACAGGCAAAACTAAATCAACAAATAAATCATGTGACAGTTATCACAATTCAATATTTATTGCACCCTTCGTGGCATCACCGAAATTGATGATTAAGTTTAACAGTCGACTGACACGCAAGCACAAACTCAAAGCATAAAGGAAAGACGCTGTGAGCAGTGAGGTTTTTAACCAATTTAATCATTTGTAAAACCAAATTTACTGTAACCTAAGCCAAGTCTATTGCTTCCATTTGACATTGCTCCTCTTAATAGTAATCATCAACTTTCCATAAACAATGGCTAAAAAGTAAAATAAACATAATATTATCTATAATAGAATAAATTACCGCTTTTCATATATTTGTTTATATCATAGATAATAACTATAGATATAAATATCTGCATGCCTGTCCAGCAGTCTTAAATCCTTTATTCGACAAAACAAGTAGCAAACATTCAAACATCCTCCCAGTCTTTCTACATAAAAATAGCAGTCCCCAATTCTAATCCCCGCCTGCAAGCCGCGCAAAGCGTGACCCTGAACACGAGACAAATCCCCACATTACCCACATTTCCGTCAACTTGAGGTTCTGCATTTCGTTCAACAACCGCGTCATCCACTTTCCTGTCTTTATCACGTGACCAAGCATAGGAGTTCAAGAAAAGAGAGTTGTCTGAAATGTCATTTGTCAGAGTGCCAGCTATTTTCCGCTGCTAAAGTTAAACATGTCAGTGGTAAGTTGTGGAGCTTTTCGCGGTTTTTGCTTTCTTTCCCCAGCTCGGTAGCCCACACCCGAACTTTTGTGCTGGTCCATCTGCTCAGCCTGAGTGAAGAGGATTGGTTTTAAAACTACAATATTCAATAAATGTGCGGAAATATTAATTATTTCCGATTTAAAAATAAAATAAGCCATCGGAAAAAGAAAAACTTGTCGAGGAATTGGTAACATCTTCAATGTAAAGCTTGCACTAAAGATTGGACTGCACGGAACCCCTTAGCTCCCATTCCTTGTTTAACATGCCGTACAGCAAGGATTTCCACTAAGTTCGCCAGGCTAGGCACATATGACTTACCATCAGTTCTTCCTCCTCCTGCCTCATCTCCTGACTAAGAACCAGTCTCTTCATCTCTTCTCGTTCTCGGACCACAGCTTTCTGCTTGTCAAACAGGTTACTCGCAAACTCAGACTCAACGGGGATGTCCATTTTCTTGAACTGCTGTTTGGAGCCTTTCTTCATCATGACGCTAAACTGTACGGAGTTTCCATCGATCTTGTGCCCTGGGAAAAAATGTAGGGTATTCAGGATAGGAATGTAGGGTATGAATGATATTGATAGATAAGTAATTTAGGTGATTGAACATGAAATTGATTGAGGAAATAAAGAATTAGAAGTTTGATAGAAGACGTAAACACACAAATAAAGAAGAATGACAGACACTCACCTAGAAGACGTAAACACACAAATAAAGAAGAATGACAGACACACACCTTTGAAACCCCTGTTCATGGGCAGCGCCAGATCACTACTGTTAACCTTGTTGACAGTACTGTCCATCTTCCTGCCGGTAAGTTCTGACGTCATAGTTCGCTCCAACTCCGCAATGAACTCGTCGTCTTCCTCGCACTTCACGACCTGTTGATATGGTATTAGTAAGATAATAACTTTATCATTTGTCTCCAGTAGATGAGTGTAGCACTTCACGACCTGTTGATATGGTATTGTAAGATAATAACTTTATCATTTGTCTCCAGTAGATGAGTGTAGCACTTCACGACCTGTTGATATGGTATTAGTAAGAGGACTATATTTCTACTTATGCTTACTATTTAGATTACAATGCACTACTAACGCGAACGTATTGAGGATCGAGGACGTATATGCAGGTGCCTGAATTGGGGCCTGGGACTGGCTTAATGTGCAGATTTATAGAAGGCTTAGAATTCAAGAGCAATGGAAAATCGACACAAATCAGGGTGGAATGCTGGAGGTGTCATGTTCTACTTAAAACAGAGTTTTACATGTTCGAATTAAGCAAGGTCTCAATTTTATTATTCAGCACAAAAATACACTACACACAGGGCAAAAAGAAAACAACAGGCTTTCGGTTTCTCTACCTCAAGCTTTTTGTTGACTTTGACCTCTTCTTCCTTCTCATCAGGAGTTTCTTCTCCCTGATCTTCAGTCTCCGTGTCTTCGTCTTCCTCTGTCTCCTCCGCTTCTTCCTGATTTCCTAGTATGGGACATGGGTTATTAAAGATAAAACGTCGAAAGTTGAGGAATTCGAAAATATGACAGAAAAATATATTAATTTCGATTTTCGAGACCATCAATTTGACGTATTTAGCTTAAAAATACCTAGAAGATTCTTGAGCTGCGGAGATATTTCAGCAATGGCCATATCCACAGCGGCTACAGTGGTGTACATGGTAATATTTGGTCTGATGCTTTCTAGAGTGTCTTGTATCGCGTACTCCACGTCAATTGGCAGCGGCTGGACTTTTGTGAACAGGTATTTCTGGTCGGAAAATACAGTTTAGTTAAACATATATTATAGCTGGTTAGAACACTTCCCTTCCATGATTGAATTAAATTTTGTCACGAATTTGATATTGTCACGACGAAAGGCACCACAATATAAAAGAGGGGTAATCGTAAAACCCTATGTTCAGCTAAAACTAAAACAACACTTCAGTAACCTGGAAGAATAGGAGGAAGATGTCACACTTCTTCTTCAGAGATCCTTTCTCGAAGTACTGCCCACAAGTCTCTAATATAGTCAGCACTATCCTCGTTCTTATCATGTCTTGAGGCAGGTCAATCGGGTTCGTGGCTGGGTGGATTATATGATTTATTATGACAATTTTAATGAACTTTTTATTTACAGGCAATAAGCACATAAACAAACTTTAAAGCTATTTCAGCACTACAAATTAACTCCGTTTATTGAGGCTAGTAATTTCTTTTTCACACGCAGGTTCTACCTAATCCCTGGAGTTTACAAACCAATCAACAACTTCAGAAAATAAAATTTAGAAAAACTTACAATCAGGAAGAGCCCCGAAAGAGATAACGAGGTAGAGAGTGTTGAAGATGATATTACTTTCCACCATCCTGTAATTGTACAACTCTCCCAGAAGTTTAGCCTCCGCAATTCTCCTCTGGTTGTAGTGAGGCTGGTTTATCTCCATGCCGATACGTATCGCCTCCAGCACGTTGTCCACCACGAGGATTCCTACTGTCTCCTGGAAATTTACCGGGGTTAGAGGGCCTATTTTACGTTTAATTCGGATAGATGTATGGTTAAGTTGTACGCTTACCCTAGATAGATGTACGGTTAACTTGTACGGTCAACTTGGATAGATGTACGGTTAAATTGTACGGTAAACTTGGATAGATGTACGGTTAAATTGTACGGTTAACTTGGGTAGATGTACGGTTAACTTAAATCAGAGAGTAGACAACCCGCAATATTTACCGACAAATGAAATGGCTTAGAGAAACCAAGATATAGTCAAACCAAAGCTGGCGTAACTAGTCAGGCTGTTTTTCAGTCTTCAAATAATGCGAGTATTAATTAAGATGAGGTCATTTCGAAACTTATGCTTGGATCGATAGAAGTCGTCCAGGAATAGACGGTTAAAGGTTAAACTTTAAGATTAACTTGGTAATGTGTACGATTAAATTGTACTGTTAATTTGAATTGATGCATTGTAAAATTTTAGGGTTAACTTGGAAATATCTACGGTTAAATTGTACGGTTAAATTGGATAGATGTACGGTTAAATTGTCCGGTCAACTTCAAATTTGGATAGATGTACGGTTAAATTGTACGGTTACCTTGGTTACCTTGAATAGAATTATGATTTAAAGATCACATGATATGTGTCAGTGGCAATTTCTATTAGTGCTGGTGTGAACAAACAGGATGCGTAACAGTCTTCAAATAATGCTTAATGAGTTGAGATTAAGTCATTTTGACTCCTGTCACGGTGTCGTAATGATGTCAGCACTGTTTTTCAAGTTTCAACTTTTCAACAAAGCCTCAGTGGCAGTCTGGAAATAGACACTAGACAGCCTCATGTCTGGTCTCAGATATGTTATCATAAAAATTGCTGTATCACGTGAAGTTTCCGAATTTCACTGTCAGGACAAAAATTACACGCAGACTCATGGCCATATCGACAATTTGTCAACCGGATTAACTGATTTAATTAAAAAATAAAAAGAAAAACCATATCAAAAACAATGACTGCCACCCATGATAAGCGACAAGGGTATCTCGACATCACTGAATGACACGGGATTTTAAATGGACTATAAGATGAATCTTCATGGCAAACTTGCATCAACACGAACCGTACTTTTGATATGTGCTTGGTAATTTGTCTGGCGATTGCTCTAAACTGGATCTATGGTTAGTTTTTTTTATTCGACCCTTCCCATCAACCACATGAACTTAAGCTTTAATAATTACCTTAAGCTTTAATAATTACCTTGTATTACTGACACTTCCTAGAAACAATTGAACCATGCACAAAACAGAACCCGTTTATTTATTCGAATGTTTCAGAGATCCGAACAGAAGATGTTCCCGTCGATATAGAATTTTCCATATGGAGTTCCAGTACTGAGCGGTCAAACACGGGTGTTCTGATGATGAGAAGGAATGGGGCGGATACAACACCAGTGTGTAGGAGCGCTTCCTCATATTACTCGGGCTATCCAACAACAACCTCCGCCCAGTACATATGTGAAAGTATGAACTACCGGACATTAGTAACTACAGGTAATGTTGGAACTGGCTAAAACTTTGCAGAAGATTACAGATCCACGATCAAGCCTTATTATCTGCAGTGCACAAATTCCACTCAATGTACTTACTCAAGGTCCTCAAGCTGCCAGTCATACAGATACTACAATTACAATAATAACCAATATAGTTATTATTACAGATACTACTACGTCTTACTCTCATGCTCAGGTTGCAAGGCAAACTCCTACATCTCAGATAATCTCTGTATTGCTTGTCCAACAGGAGCAACCTCTCCAGAAGACTCGACTATATGTAACTGCAGAGCAGGACAATATTGGTACAACGGAAATTGTCCACCTTGTCCGGCCAACACTTATAGCACTGTAGGGTCGAGTCAGTGCACAAATTGTCCGGCGGGATCGACCTCCCATTCTGGCTCTGCCATGTGTGCATGTCCAGCAGGCATGTTCTGGCAAAGTGGTCAATGTCCAACTTGTCCGGCAAACTGGTACAGCACCGCCTTCTCTACAAGTTGTACATCCTGTCCAGGTGGAACATATTCGCCAGCCGGTTCCAATATTTGTATCTGCAATGCTGGACAGTACTGGGCTCAAGGAAATTGCTTTGTGTGTCCATCTGACACATACAGCCTGAAGGGATCTATAAGATGCAACTCATGTCCGAATGAATCTTCATCTTACCCTGGATCTTCAAGCTGTGACTGTCCAGCTGGTCAATACTGGTCGTCAGGAACTTGTCTGATCTGTCCTGAAAACACATTCAGTTCGGCTGGATCTTCATCATGTACATCATGTCCAGCAAACTCGACGTCCATTGAGGAATCAGCAGTCTGTGACTGCAAGGCAGGTCTATTCATGGAGTCTGATATTTGCAAAGTGTGTCCAGAAGATCATTACAGCAGGAAAGGTAGCACGTCATGCCAGCAATGCCCTTCCGAAAGCACTTCAACTGAAGGCTCATCATTCTGTAACTGTCCTTCAGGCCAATATTTTCTATCCGAGAACGGAACCTGTGAAGATTGTGCGGCAGAGACATACAGTTCCAGGGGTTCAGTGAGCTGTTTAGATTGTGTTCCTGGGTCTCACAGTCAACCTGGATCTGATCATTGTGACTGTTCAGGAGGTCTTATCATGGAGGAAGGGGAATGTAAGATCTGTCCAGATAACTTTTACAGCTACTCAGGAGCTACAAATTGTACTGCTTGTCCTGCTAACAGCACATCAGCGATATATCAAGCATTCTGTTCTTGCGGACCAGGATTCTTCTGGAGCTTCACAGCAAACAACTGCATGCCATGCCCTAAAAATACTTTCATGATCACCACTAATAGCACTGAGTGCGTTAGGTGTCCAGATAGATCGATATCAGGGACTGGCGCTGAGATGTGCGACTGTGACCCAGGATACAGGATGATAAAAGCTAAGGATAACGAAACAAAATGTCAAATTTGTCCTGAAAACTATTATAGCAAGATGGGGTCGCTAAATTGCACTCAATGCCCTCAATTTAAAACTGCAAGCCCAGGCTCTGAATATTGTTACAGATGCACTTTAGGGCAATACTGGGAGAATCATTCCTGTATTCAGTGTCCGGATCATCTTTATGGGGATGGAGTCCATTGCAACCAGTGTCCAAAAGGGTTTCAGGCTGAAAAGGGGTTCTGCTTCAAACTAAGGGACCAATCAGACGAACTCTCAAGGCTGGAAGAACTTCAAGAAGAGGAGAAGAAAGATAAAATAATGTTCACAGTGAATTTTGTCTTCTTATCTGCAGCCGTACTGTTGGTGTGCATCCTAAAACTGGGCTTTGGTGTAAAAATCCGAAACTTCTTCTCCAATAGAAGTACGAGCAAACCAGAAAATACTGCAAGAATGAGGATGAGAAACGTGGAACAGATTGATGAAGGGGTTAGCCCAAGCAATCCTCAACAGCTTAACCTCCCATTAAGGGAAGATGAATGTCATGATCTAGAGCAGGAGGTTGGGTGTGGAGGAGAGGGAGAGTGTAAAGATGAGAACACTTACGAGGAGGTGGCTTTCTAAGTTGTTTGTTGAGACGAAAATTAAGGTATGTTCTAACAGCATACCATGACCATCAATTCTTATATGTGACATAAAACTTGAGAGACGAAATGGGAATGATTCGAGTTACGATACTTTTGAAAGAAGATAAGAAGATACTGGAGATTTACGTGTTGGATCTCCCTCATTCCGTTTTTCCATATAACTTTCTTCTGTGTGTTCATCGTTTTTAAGAAATTTCAGTCAAATGTTGTACACGAAAGTTTATTGTTTTGTCAAGATATTATCATTAGCCGTGCTATTCGTTGTTCCAGTGTTAGATTCAATACTGCGAAATAAATAAGAAGACAAAATCAGGTGACCTGTCGAGTGTCGTTTCACTGCCCCGACCGGCGACCAAGCATTGGTCAAGTATATGATTACGCTAAGAACTGGCTCCAAAAAGATACCAAGAAAACAACATTTAAATGCCAGATCATTAGTTACCGCCACTGAAACCTGTCAATTGAAAACTGTGCAAGATATATATATTTTAATCTCGTGACAAAAGGGCAACGTGACAGAATTTAACACTGAAGTAGTTCTTACAATTTCAACAAGCTTTTTCTTTTACGTCTAAATCTAGGTTTTGGATACTGTCATGATCTTTGTGATTTTAATTGCAATTGCGTCATACGTTATCATTGGTGAGTTTTATCATTATCAGTTTAAGCTTAAAATTACTGTAGTAAGTAGTTGTTATTTATATTTATATTATTTATGTTTATATGAACGTGAATAAACAAAAGTTTGCAATTAACATGTATCTAATTGCAGATAAGAATGCTGCTCTAAAATTTTGACTCGTCAGAGAAAACTAAAAAAAGACATTTTACAGGATCTTCAGGTGCCGTAGTCCAAGATGATATAGAATTCTCTATCTGGAGTTCCAGAACTCAACGATCAAAAACGGGCGTTTTGATGGCGAGTATAAATGAAGCGGATACAACACCAGTTTGTATGAGATATTCCTCATATTACTACTATCCAACAACAACCTCCGCCCGGTACATATGTGAAAGTATGAACTACCGGACATTAGTTTCTATAGGTAATGTTGGAAGTGGCTACATCTTTGCAGAAGATTACAGATCCACGATCAAGCCTTATTATCTGCAGTGCGATAGTTCCACCCAATGTACTTACTCAACTTCCTCAAGCTGCCAGTCATACAGATACTACAATTATAACCAATATAGTTATTATTACAGATACTACTACGTCCAAATCTCATGCTCAGGCTGCAAGGCCAACTCCTACATCTCAAATAATCTCTGTATCGCTTGTCCAACAGGAGCAACCTCTCCAGAAGACTCGACTATATGTAACTGCAGAGCAGGACAATATTGGTCTAACGGAAATTGTCCACCTTGTCCGGCCAACACATACAGCACTGCAGGATCCGTTCAGTGTATCCAATGCCCCGACGGATCAAATTCCGATTCCGGATCGGAAATGTGTGAATGTCCGGCAGGCAAGTATTGGGAAGACGGACTATGTCCAATTTGTCCTGCTTATACTTACAGCACAGCAGGATCAAACCAGTGCACCCTATGCCCCTATGAACTACCGTCTAATCCCGGATCTGAGTTCTGTCCATGTTGGGCAGGATATTATTGGTCGGACGGGGATTGTATGCTCTGTCAAGAAAACACTTACAGCATAGAAGGTTCCACTGAGTGTAGTCAATGTCCAGCGGGAGCAACATCCAACCCTGGCTCCCAAATTTGTGCTTGCCCAGCGGGAAAGTTTTGGTCGAATGAAGACTGTGCAAACTGTCCACCGAACACGTACAGCAGTAAAGGATCGAACCAGTGCACACAATGCCCCGAGGAATCAACATCCACGTTAGGATCAGGAAGGTGCGAATGTCCCGCTGGCAGGTACTGGAATGGGGAAAACTGCACGGTCTGTCCTGGAAACACTTACAGTACAGCAGGATCTACCGAATGTGTTTCCTGTCCAATTGAATCACATTCCGACCCTGGCTCCCAAGTTTGTGTCTGTCCCGCTGGGAAGTTCTGGTCAAACGGGAATTGTCCCCCTTGTCCAGCTAACACTTTCAGTAGCGAAGGATCTTCTTGGTGCACCCAATGTCCAGAAGAGTCAACGTCACATTCTGGATCAGAAATCTGTGCATGTCAGGCGGGAAAGTACTGGCAAGGCAGGTACTGCGTAACCTGCCCTCAGGACACGTATAGCACTGCGGTTTCTACATACTGTCCTCCTTGTCCAACCGAATCAGCTTCACCAGCTGGTTCCAGTATTTGTATCTGCAATGCTGGACAGTACTGGGCTCAAGGAAATTGTCACGTGTGTCGATCTGACACATACAGCCTGAAGGGATCTATAAGATGTACCTCATGTCCGAATAAATCTTCATCTTACCCTGGATCTTCAAGCTGTGACTGTCCAGCTGGTCAATACTGGTCGTCAGGAACTTGTCTTATCTGCCCTAAGAACACATTCAGTTCGGCTGGATCTTCATCATGTACATCATGTCCAGCAAACTCGACGTCCATTGAGGAATCAGCAGTCTGTGACTGCGAGGCAGGTCTATTCATGGAGTTTGATGTTTGCAAAGTGTGTCCAGAAGATCATTACAGTAGGAAAGGTAGTACGTCATGTCAGCAATGCCCTTCCGAAAGCATTTCAACTGAAGGCTCATCATTCTGTAACTGTCCTTCAGGCCAATACTTCGTATCTGAGAACGGAACCTGTGAAAGTTGTGCAGCAGAGACATACAGTTCCAGGGGTTCAGTGAGCTGTTTAGATTGTGTTCCTGGGTCTCACAGTCAACCTGGATCTGATCATTGTGACTGTTCAGGAGGTCTTATCATGGAGGAAGGGGAATGTAAGATCTGTCCAGATAACTTTTACAGTTACTCAGGAGCTCAAAATTGTACTGCTTGTCCTGCTAACAGCACGTCAGCGATATATCAAGCATTCTGTTCTTGCGCAATAGGCTTCTTCTGGAGCTTCACAGCAAACAACTGCATGCCATGCCCTGAAAACCATTTCCTTCTATCAAGCAACAACACTAAATGCATTAGGTGTCCAGAGAGATCGATATCAGGAACTGGAGCTCAAATCTGCGACTGTGACGCTGGATACAAGATGGTACAAGTTTCAGAAAACAAAACGGAATGTCAAATTTGTCCTGAAAATCATTATAGCAAGATGGGGTCGCTTAATTGCACTCAATGCCCTCATTTTAGGGTTGCGAAAGCAGGCTCTGAATATTGTTACAGATGCACCTTAGGGCAATATTGGGAGAACCACTCCTGTATTCAGTGTCCAGATCATTTATTTGGAGATGGGGTTCATTGCAATGAGTGTCCACAAGGTTTTCAGGTTGAAAAGGGGTTCTGCTACAAGATAAGAGACCAATCCTTAGAAGTTGCAAGGCTGGAAGAACTTGAAGGAGATGACAGAGAATACAAAATACAGTTTATATTGGTCTTCGCCCTCTTATCCATTGCCGTGTTGGTAATGTGCGGATTTACACTCAGCAAATTGGTTAACTTTATACTCACTAGATCTAAGAGAAGTTCTGATGGACAAGACAGGGAGAATGTAATGTTGCAAGACATGGAACAGACAGAGAATAGAAACGGAGCGAGGGTACCCCGCAGTCAGCCACCGAATCCCCCAGTTGTTATGTCAGAAAACCAGATCATGGAAGAAGAAGAGCTTGACATGGACGCTGTGAACGCAGATAAAGATGAACTGCCAGGGAAGTCACTTGAGGATGAAAATGCTTACGAAGCGATGAGTTGCTGAGCTGTAGGTGTAGGAACAATCGTGTGAAATTTGCGATATGATGCAATTGTTTAGCTTCTTTCTATATAGTGCAAACAAAGACTTGAATATTGAATGAATAATACCGAATGATATTTTATCATTTAGATTTCTTCACCTCCAGCTTGTGCTAGCAACATAAAACAATTATATTCTGTTGATCAATCGTCTTGAGCTGATAACGTTCCACTGTCACGCAGCTAAAATACAACAAGAATCAGTTTATTCGTGGGGTAACCTTTAATTTACAGTTTTCGATAATTTACAGTTTAAGTAACATGAATTTTTCAAAGTGTTAATTCTTGTGTCTGTCGGCACTGCTATCACAAAAATAGTTTTAGGCATCCTTACCTTTCTGAAGATATTCATATAGATGTCACACAATGTGCTTTATGTTAACAGCGTGTGTTTGTAGTTATTTGTTAAGTTTTTAGCTTTCGCTTGTCACATTATTAGTGTTTAACACCGTACCAGTAGCCGATTAAAACATAGTTCTACCTTTAAAATTTAGGGAACTATTTTTTGTGTTCTTTATCGCGTTAGTTTAAGTCAAATTTGGCATGTGTTGATTGTTTACTACACCACTAATATACTTTATGTTTTGAATCGAAGTAATGGGTATTCATTTTTCCATAATCTAGCGATAGGATCGTATCATATGGCCAACTCAGAGTGATATTTAGAAATCCTCTTTCTTTTCCGGCTGTTACGATACAGTTTCGTAAGCAACACACGGAACATCTATAACAACTTGCCAAGACGTTGCTGGAAGTAGAAACAATGCGCCAAAATTTGGACAATAAGTGATTTGTCTGGAGTACAAAATTTACAGACCTTTATTCGGAAGTCACGAAACGCTACAGTAAATCAACTTTTGACATTTCCGCTGTCCCTACAACAGACTAAAAATTCATGAATACGCCATGAACGCAATTATATCACAACTACTGCACTAAAATGATTAGACAAATTGTGTAATTCAGGCCAATTTTAGATTCCTAATTCCTCACTTTTATATGTCATCTTGTATGTTATCATTTACATCAATATCCTATATAATTAAGTTACTGCAGGGTATTCGCGATCAGCAACTCTCAAAGAGCTTAGATGGCCAACCCTCACATCCGTAAATATTATTTCTTTCTTGAGGATTGAGGAACGATCCTGTTTCGACGATTTTTTTTGCTGATTTTAGTTTGCAATTTGTAAAATTGAGACGAACTGAGGAACCGTAACCAGAAATGTGACAGTGCCATTTCTGATGAAACATGTGTTGGATAATCTACGCCATCAACGTTTTCTTAAAATTTTCAGGTGAGTGCGTTCATTTTTAAATCATTGTTCTATAAACTCCAAAACTTATATGAATCTGCACCATAATATTGAGTTGAAAACTCCACAATCAAAATATTCTCCCTTCTAATTTCAGACGCACTGGTGATAACAGCGGAGGTGCCGAACCATCTTCAGTTCTCAATCTGGAGCTCCAAGACCACACAATCAAACACGGGAGTGCTGATGGCAAGCGAAGAGGGACAGCAGAACACCCCCATCTGTCGAAGATACCAAGACATCTACTATTATCCAGACGAAACGTCCGCTCAGTTCATCTGCGAGAGTATGAATTTCAAAACCTTGGAATGGACAGGCAACGTTGAGGCTGGCTACACCTTCGCCGAGACGTACAGATCGTCTCGGAAGTTGTATAAACTGAGCTGTGATAATGCTACATCCTGTAACTACGGCACACTTTACAGTTGCCATTACACCAACAGCAACACCAAGAGGTTCTACTTTGCTAAGATCTCCTGTTCCGGTTGTAAGGCTAACTCCTACATCTCAGATAATCTCTGTATCGCATGTCCAACAGGAGCAACCTCTCCAGAAGACTCGACTATATGTAACTGCAGAGCAGGACAATATTGGTCTAACGGAAATTGTCCACCTTGTCCGGCCAACACATACAGCACTGCAGGGTCTGTTCAATGTCTTCCATGTCCTGAACATTCGGTTTCCAAACCTGGATCAGCAGTTTGTGATTGCGGAGCAGGCAAGTTCTGGTCAGACCGGAGCTGTACAGTTTGTCCGAAAAACACATTCAGCTCAGAGAGTTCTAACCATTGCATATCATGTCCGCCAGGCACTACTTCATTTGCCGGGTCTGCCATGTGTGACTGTATGGGTGGTGAGTACTGGTCCAATGGAATTTGCCGGGTATGTCCTGCTCACACTTACAGTTCTCTAGGATCTTCTAATTGTACGAAATGTCCAGATGGATCTACTTCAGATCCGAGATCAAGCATGTGCGAATGCCGGGAGGGACAATACTGGTCTGAAGGAGATTGTCTACCGTGTCAAGAAAACACGTTTAGTTCTGCCGGATCCACCCAATGTCTCCCTTGTCCAGCCAACTCCACATCCTCACCAGGATCAGCTAATTGTGATTGTGACCCTGGTTTCTTCATGTCCGACAGGGAAGTGTGCCAGCCCTGTCCAGAACAACAGTACAGCCCAACAGCTGGCAGGAAGGTTTGTTTACTGTGTCCACCAGACAGCAACTCGACCGCAGGTTCTTCTTTTTGCTCCTGCCATCCTGGCCGGTTCTTCAACCTGACATTGGGTGAATGTCAAGAATGTGCCGGTGGTAGTTACAGTTCCTGGGGTGCAGTAAGCTGTTTAGATTGTGTTCCTGGGTCTCACAGTCAACCTGGATCTGATCATTGTGACTGTTCAGGAGGTTTTTACATGGAGGAAGAGGAATGTAAGATCTGCCCAGATAACTTTTACAGTTACTCAGGAGCTACAAATTGTACTGCTTGTCCTGGAAACACAAATTCAACGGGCTACCATGGTTACTGCGCCTGTCCACTAGGGCACTACTGGGATTTTGACTCAGAAAACTGTGAAAAGTGTGCGATTGGATATTTCATGAATGTCACCAATAGCACAGAATGCATCAAATGTCCACAACATTCAAAATCGTGGTCAGGATCTTCAAAATGCTTTTGTTTAGCCGGCTACAAAATGGTGACCAGTGGTTCAAATGTAACAGAATGCCAGATTTGTCCGGAAAATCATTTCAGTAGTTTTGGTTCAAGGATATGTAAACGGTGTCCACACTTCAAATCTGCTAAACCAGGTTCAGCTCACTGCTACAAATGTTCTTTAGGACAGTATTGGGAGAATCACTCTTGTCACCCCTGTCCAGAGGATTTATTTGGTGATGGAGTAAGTTGTCATATGTGCCCTCGCGGTTTTCGGGCTCAAGAAGGCTTTTGTTACAGAATTGACAATAATTCCAAAGAAATAAAAACTCTTCAGATAAAAAATAGGGAAATTAGCAAGCAAATAAATTGGCTCAAAATCGGATTGATTATAATAACTGGATTTCTGGTATTGATCTTCCTCAGAAGAGGCTACGCTAAATTTTGTCACGAAAACAGTATCCTGAATGAAATTTTAAATTCGGAAAATACCGAGAGGCCCTTTTCACCAGCGACAAACAATCTTGCACAAAATGAAATACCTAACGGCCATACCAGAATGGCTGAAACTCAATTCATATCAATGAAAGAGGACACTAATCTTAAAACTTATGATGAACAAAAAGCAGAAAAAATGGAAGCATACGAACACGAAGGAGATGAAATACCCAAAAACTCCTATGCAGAGATCAAATTGAACGAGTGAACGTTAGGTGGTCGAAATTTATCACAATAAGCTTACTCACAAAGTTAGTTTTGATATTAGAAATTAAAAATTTAATCTATATTAATGAATTTGAAAAAAAGTTTTCCTTCGTCTTTCATTCATGAACATTAAACGTTTCAGCATTTATAAGCATAGATTAAAGATGTTCTTTTTAACTCCCAAAAAATAAGTATACCAATGTAACAACCATCCCAAAAACTGATAACTATTAATTAGGTGTCTTTGATAACAACATCTTTTGTTTCCTTGTTGTATATCAAGGAAATGACAAATGTCATGGCACAGGAAGTAGCCAGGAATCCAGGAACGATGTACGGGTTCTGAAAGTAGAAGAAGCTGACCATTATCGAGCCTAAAACTCCACAAATCTTACTGCAACTATTAATGAATCCGATTGCAGTCGATCGAATATTTGTTGGGAAGGATTCTGAGACTGTGACCCATGAAAGATTCAACATGAATCCAAGGAAAAAATTGAAAATCGAAACAATAAGAATTGCGTCGTTGCCTTTTGGACAAAAGAAAAATCCGACTGCCGAAAACGTAGCTATAAAAGTCGTCAATCTCAAAGTTGGAAGACGCCTAAAAATGAAACACAAAATCATAGATATGATATTACCAATGGTAATAGGCATCGCAGAGATTGTAATTTGAAGTAAATGCTGGTTTGTTATAGCACAATTTCTGTCTGTAGCGCTACTAGACCTTGAGGAACAGCCGTATACAAATATCAATGGCAAATAGAGGACACATGCAAAAGCGTTAAAGATAGTTAAAGAATAAAGTGAAGACAAGGTAAGCAAAGATCTCCTGTGTTCTGAACCAAAAATAACGGAATACGAACCAAGATCAGCGTTATTCTTGCAGGATCTAGATAATTTAAATTTGGGATGCAGTTGCACGTTGTTCAGTCTCGCTATAAACCTAACAGCTTCGGCTGCTTTATCCTGTTTTCCGCTTACAAGGAAGTACCGAGGAGACCCGGGCATATGCACGATTAAAAGCAGCGGAAGAAGCATAGGCAAGCCAAAAGCTAGCATTAGCCAGCGCCAACCACCCCGTTGCAGGATCAACCACGCTAACATGTCGACTGTTAAGACACTGATGGCACTGGCTAGGGTGAAGATTGCCATACCGATTAGGCGATCTTTGCTCCTACAAAACTCGGTGGCATAACACACTAGACAGCTTATGTTTATTCCCACACATGCTCCAACAGTACTTCGGGCGATAAGGAAGACCCATTTGTTAGGAGCGAGTGCACTTGTGATCGACCCAAACGTAAGAAGGCACACGGAGCACAATAGGACTGGTTTTCTTCCGAATTTATCAGTGATTTTCCCGAGTGATATCGCAAAGATGGCATAGAAAATAAAAGTCGAAGTGCTTAGGGCTTTCTCGAATAAAGGCGATAAGCTCCAATGACAATTTAAATATGGCAACACTATTCCAATAAGAGCAATCTCAGCCGAGTCGTAAAGCGATAAGATCCCCGCGATGAGCCAGTAAATGTACTGGGCAGGACCTCGTCCAATCTGCTCATACACTTCATCCAGAGTTAATTCGATTTCATCGTCGTTTGAGTCTGCTTTTGTCGAAGTAGTTCCATATTCGTCCATCTCGGATTCCAACAGGGGTTCAATCATTTTTGGAATGTAAAGCTACTGAATGAAATGAGGCAGCAACGGGTTAAATTTGGTGAAAATAACAAAAATTTAAGCAAATTTAAGCAAAATTTGAACACAATTTTTTTGTTAAACGTTCTTGTGACAAACCTCTAATTGAACTTGAGACCATTACCAATACTCCGAACACTGTTAACTTACCTTGAATAATTCTGCAATTGCCACTTCTCATGCATATGTCATATAACAATCAGAAGCTGTCAATTTTTCAATCATAATTTGGTTAGCGGTTTAAAGGCACGCGTATTACAAGGGTGACAAGGTTTACAAGTTTTTAATTGTGTATTTACAATTGCGAATTTACAATTCCAATCTACAAGCAAGTAACTGCCATCTTGATTCCTGGTCTTCAAGTTCATTACTGTAGTTATGTATTGACTATTTTGGGTTTTCAAATTAAAAAAGATACACAAAATGATCGTTAAAGGATCCGACAACGAACGCAAGCTGAAAGAACGGGACAATTTATATAGCTGTTTTCTTTTGTTGGCCAATGGGCCAACATAAGTGTTATAATCACGTGACTGTCGAAAAACGTGCGAGTGGACAACTTGATTTAAATTAGGAATATCAATAGAATATACAAACGAGTGCCTCATCGAACACTATTCTCATTTGTTTTCTTTCTGACAGGTACGTGGGTACACTATCCCTGCCTCAGCCGCTCCTTTTTTCGCGTTCAACTTAAGATAGTGTAGGAAAAGTGAGGACCCAATAAGACGTGACAATAAGACGTGCTGATTAGGATGAAGCAGTGTACCTACGTCAAACTGTCGCGTTTATCTAATTATCTATATCATCTCCTTAAAATCAAAAACGCGAAAAAAATAACGCGACAATACAACCAAATCATTTTTGGTTTTGGGAAATACATCAGTAGTTTTTCGAGTGCTGTATAATGGTAGTGTTTTTTCAATAACAATATCGAATTTTATGTTTTAGCCCAGGAGGCTTTTGAGGACTCAGATGACACAAGAAAATGTTAGCAATGGCAACACTTTAATACGATCTATGAAGCAACATATGCCGTAATACGATCAGTTAACGAGATATTACTGAAAATCATTTTTGGCAAGTTGCCATTTTAATATTTTGTATTAAGGCCCAGGAACGTTCTGAAGACTTGAACGACGCATGAATTTTGGAGCTTCTCAAGGTTCTAGGTATTGTGAAATTTGAAAATTTTCTTTAAAAAAAGGCTTATACAAAGTGCGATGTACTCAATGAAATGCAATTGAAAAATGTCGGTTTTCGACAATTTTAGACAAAATTACACCCTAACTTATGACGTCGTTTTGACGTCATTAAACGCTCGTAAGACACTTATGTAGTATATTTTAAAAAGATCTAACGACTATCTATCAATCTCTGTTGAGATCATGTCCCTATCTTATTTAGAACTGAAGTCAGGGCCTCTTAAACGTGGTTGAAAATGTAGAAAAAAAGTATCTATCAAGAGAGAGAAATTTCGTCCTCACTTAGGCCATCTCATTTTTGTAAATTTTCAAACTCGTATATCTTTGACCACATGAACGAATTCCTTTTATTATTTACACAATGTTTCTATTTAATTGTGATTATATAACTCTACCAAAATTTTTATGCATTTTGGCCATTATTAAGCTTGGGTTACCATCCCAGAACAGACACTTTCAGACGGACTCTTTCTTAAAAAGAAAACAAAAGTTACCACCCCTATATATTGACCACATGAAGTGCGGTATAAAGTGTGGTATATTTCTGTCATTGCTTGGCAATCTTTTTAAAAGTTATCAACACCAATCAGCCCCGCCATCGTAGTGAGACAAAATCATTTGGAACCCGTACTCTTTGTAATTTACAGACTACCTAATAGGTCCCTCATAAAAAGGTCATAATTTGAAGGCATAATAAAAGATAAAAATAGCATCATACGTTCACACTGTACAAAACTCAAATAAAAGAAAAAATATGAACGAATGATAATGATGAACGAAAAAGCACGCTGTTCACTTGTAACTACTCTTATAATTACGATCTATGGTCGAGGGCTTGATGTTGGAATCACCTGAACAAGACAACTCCCTCAAATTCAGTTTTAACATGCTCATCGTATCGCTGATAACACGTTCTGACAGAGCCGCGCGCACACTTGATATCACGTGGCTACTTAACGTATATTGCCGCTGTTTCGAGCGTTTTTTCTTTGATAACCAAGGGTGATTGAGACACTCTGCGGCCGTCATTCGGGCCCGGGGCGAGGGAACTAGGAGCTTCGAGATAAAGTCTACAGCATCCCTGGAGTAGCCCCCAAATAGATCGTCCCCCAGGTAGTAGTCACAGTGAAGTATCCTAGCAACAGTCTCGCAGTCTGTGTCACCCTGAAAAGGTGATATCCCGGTGAGGGTGATGTAGGTAGTGACACCCACACACCACATGTCCACCGCCGTGGTCACCACGTCCAGATTATCACACCGCAACATCTCTGGAGCCAGGAACTCTGGGGTACCGCGGAGCGGTTCTAGGTTACCGGGACGGTTGTTCTGGAGCATCCGGGCGAAACCAAAGTCAACCAGTCTGAGGGCGGGTTTGTGGAGGGTGTTGCAGATTAGGATGTTCTCCGGTTTGATGTCCATGTGGACAATGTGCTTGTAGTGGAGACAATACAGTGTGGAACACAGATGTTTGATCACGTGCGTCATGTCGTATTCAGTCACGATGTTCTTACCCAGGACATACAACAGTTCGCCACCCGAGACAAGCTCTAAAATCAGAACAGATTCTCGGGAATCTTGGTAAACTTCGAATAGAGAAATGACATTTTTGTTGTGCCGAAAAGAGTTTAAGATGGAAATTTCTGTATCGACACGGCTCTGGTGCTTCTGGACAATCTTGGCGGCAAAATATTGTTTCGTTTCCTTGTGCATGCATTTGTACACAGTGGCAAATCGTCCACGACCCAGCATGCCGCATATACGATACTTTTCCTCAAACAAGTGTCTCTCTTTTATCTCCTTCATTTCTGGACACCTTTTCCGAACACTTTTCAAGATTCAAGTTCCGTTAATACAAACTGATATAACAAGATCGAAGGGAGCAGATGAGAGGTAACAAAGTACGGTGAGATGTAAAGATACGATGTAGATATCCGTTAGTCGGGGTAGATAATATCTACTAGATATATAATAACTTGATTGAAAGTAGTCGGGATGTCGTGGTGTGTGATGGTAGGGCGGGTCTCTTTAGCTGCCGGATATTTAGTCAAGGTGGCTACATTGTTTTCATGTTCCTGGAGGGGTGTCAGTCAGAATATTGCAAGAAAAATTGTCGTTCAATTCAGTAGACAAAAAGGTGTTATCTTGTTAAAATGGTTTTACTGGAATGTACAAATGAAATATGAATATAAATGTAACAAAAATGTTGTGGATATCAATAAAAAGTCACTTCAGATAGAAATCGTATCCTAAGAAATTAAACAAATATGCAGTAAAATTTGTCTGCTAGCCAACTAAATAGCTGACAAACTATTTCCACAAAAATTCTTGCGAACTAAATCCGACCAACACTCAACAAGACTCATTAGAACAACGTAACTATTCTACAATGGACTCAATGAGTGCGTAACTAAAAATGACGAGTAGATGTGCATGGCTGCATCTCAAAAAAAATGATAGCAAATTCGACAGAATCCAAGAAATGTCGAAAAGAAGCACACAACGATACAAAACAGTCGGATCCTTATATACGATATGCGGGCTGAGATTTTCACTCAATTTGCAACAGTCTGCGTGCATTGAGGGAGCCTCTCATTTGAGACCACAGTCACAGGCAACGTGTAGGTTTTAATCAAATCAGCAAAGGTTCAATTCTTAATTGCACGAAAAAGCTTGTGCACTGTATCGTGGAGTTTGTCGTCTCAAGGAGAGTGAGAAACAATGAGAAATTTCCATACAAAGCACGATGTGTGAAGAATATGTTATGATGATGAATTAGAAGCTGAAGAGCTAAGGAAACAAAATGCACTGAAAAATTAAAGAAAATGCATTTCATCAAAACAGAACACTGATCTGCCAAGATCTCGATAGATTCCTCTATTACCAATCCACGACACACATAACAAAGTGTGCCAACAATGCGATCGCCTCTTCCAGGAAGCCCTGTCTAACCGGATACAGGTACGAGATACCAGATACAGATCAATATACTTCAATAAACGAGGTATATATCTCTCACTAGCAAGAGAGATAATGAGCAATGCAGCACGGAGGAGATACCACTGTGTGCACACATTATTGTAATAGAGATGAGAGAAGGAGTAATGACCAATATATTGCACTACCGCGATGCTCACCACTTGAACTTATAAACGAACCGACGCACTCACACAGACACCTACAGACAGAGACACAGACACAGACAGACACACAGAAACAAACAGACACACAGACACAGACAGACCCATGCGCACTCAGGCGCACATTCACGTGCACACTCACGTACACAACCACACACAAACACACACACAGACTGACACAAGTAGTGCAGAAAGGTGTACAACTGTTCAAATACTTTTGCAGATGTTCCAGGTTTTGCGATCATGAAACAGCTGGCAACAATAACATGTCAAAACAGATATGAGGAATTGGCATGTGGCCAAATATCGGGTTTCATAAGCAGCTGCAGTAGTGTAGTACAACTTTTTTAGAGATTCCTCTGTTAAGAATAACAATAGTTTTTAGAGCAGAAATTTGGTTATCGATAATGATTGGACCACGCACCAAGCTTATAAATGTTTTCGCTGATGTACTTGAACAGTGAGATGATAGCTTAAAGAGAGGGGAGTTCGTGATCCGTGGCGATAACGACTAATGAGTTGAGTGTTGACTATGAAAAAGCTTAAACAGACCTCTGGAAACTGGAAAGTAAAAACATCAACTGAATAGTTATCAAGAAACCAACATTATCAAATGAATAAAAAACTCAAAAATAAATCTACATCAAAATATAGTTTAATGCGGTTGGATGAGATTTTTACCACTCCAAGGCAAGATACGCATCTCCAGTTAGGATCGCAGCACACCCGAAATTATCGTCGAGCAAATGATCAAGGCGCCAAGATCATGAGTGTCACGAGAAAGTACCTATCATGTTTACATGGCAGGTGTCCAAATAAACAGGTACTGCTTGATCGATGACGTCAATGTCAAAGATCGAAATTATCACTAGTTTACTACAGGTTTTCCGTTTTGAATCTTGATGCAACCTTATTTTAAAATTAACGTCCTAAATACGCGGAAGCGAAGAGGCTGATGACTGATACAGAAGAATTAAGAATGAAGAGGTGGCAATATCAATATTTTCTTGTCATCGTACAGGGATCTAATTCTTGACGATTGAGGAACGAAACAAAGTCTATATTGACAAAAGAAAGTGCACAACCGAGTGAAACATTCCGCCTAAAAGAGACATTTCTCGTTTTCAGAATGAGCTATCAGAAAAGCGACAAATGTGAAATTAGTTTAGTTCATTACATTCTGAGGGTATCACACTTAGGATAGAATATTTTATAGAGGGTATCACACTTAAGACTAATACACTGAAGCATTGTGAACAAAGGAACAAGGTATCTGAGGTCTCTCTCTCTGTCTCATATCTTTAGTCTTTTGTTGCAGCTCTAAGTTTAAGGGTGTGTGTGTTTTAACATTTTCTCATGTCCTGCTATAGTATTAAGAAACTAAGAATCCAAACCAGATAGAAATGTACGTGATGATGTGCAGTCTGTTCAGAACAAATAGAACGAGGTGAATACAGCGCATAATCAATAGCTGTAATGCATAATTAATAAACGTATTGCATATTTCTAGGACGTGACGCATAATTAATCATGAACGCAGCGATAAATGATAATTAAATAGCCGTCAGGGCCAGTACAAACAGGTCACAAATCGATATATGTAAATTATATGCTCAATAATTAATCTCATGTTAAAGCCGTGCTAGCTGTCAACCCCGGCTAAGGATAACAGTGCAAAATTTAAACCACTACCAAGACAAGTAGTACGTATAAATTGGGGGTAGTTTAAAAATAATTTGACGGCATCATGCTTCTAAAAAACTAGGAGATGTGTAATGCCAATGCATCGCCAATGACAGAACTTAGTTTCACGGACAGATGGAACGGCGCGGCAGAAGTGCAGGACAGATAGTGATTAGTGCAGAGACTGGATCTGATTCGCGCATCTCTCCCAAAGTCAGTGATCTCGTTACGTAAATTTAAATATGTTAAGGAGTCAGTGGAGCAGGAGAGAAATTCCTTTAATAACGAGGAATATATCGTGTGAGTGGTGCGATACCGACATCTTAATGGACGTGCCGACAAACACGGTCAGCGCGTCCAGCGATCACGTGGCATATATCAGTGGGAGAGACTTATATCAGCTGGTCTGGGATCTGAACTTTACTGGGAAATGATCACGTGGCATATATCAGTGGGAGAGACTTATATCAGCTGGTCTGGGATATGAACTGTACTGGGAGATGATCACGTGGCATATATCAGTGGGAGAGACTTATATCAGCCGGTCTAGGATCTGAACTTTACTGGGAAATGATCACGTGGCATATATCAGTGGAAGAGACTTATATCAGCTGGTCTGGGATCTGAACTATACTGGGAAATGATCACGTGGCATATATCAATGGGAGAGACTTATATCAGCTGGTCTGGGATCTGAAATTTACTGGGAAATGATTTCTTTAACTCTGCAGTAAACCTGTAAAGGTTGACGAATTTTCGAATCCGCTGAAGATAAGCTAAAAAGTAAAGGGTGACAAAAAGTCGTGCTCACTTTGCACGAGAACGGATAAACGGATCAGATAAATTAATCATTCTTTGATACTAAAGTTGGGAGAAAATTTGATTGATGTGGAACCAACGATGGAGTAGAACTATATTTCAGATTTCGTGAACCTTCCTTCGATACGCAGCTGGTTTTGACTATCGCAAATATCATAATGGAATAGAGCGGACACACTGTCTGAATCAAAAGACCGGAATCTGTTTCCACAATTAGGGCGAAACAGGACTTCGCAAGGAGAGATGTTTCATGTGTCATCGGCTGATAGTAATTAAATTTCCCGAACTGTAAGCACGTTAAAATTTTTCCTTAACTTGTTAGTATTTTGGCGGTTTGGAAATCGACAAAGCAGACCTATTTTAGGGCTAAAGTTATAAGACAAAACAATGAACATCTCTGATGCGAATTCATAATAACTTAGTTTTCAGTATGAGCATACTCTCGTAACACAAAATCCAGGGCACAGAACATACCCTGCACTGTTCAATCCTTCTTATAATGACTTACCCGCCACACAAACCCTCGGTCTCTCTGTTGGCAGGGAACTGAAAACCATAAACACACGAGCTCTAATGGACTTTTGTAACCATATCACGATCCGTTTGAAGATGTACGTGAAAATAATAACAATATCCGACACGCCATATGAACTGAGCGGCAAGCATTTAAAGGCCATTAGCACCTCGAAAGTGGTGATAAAGTTAACGTAAGATTGTTGGATTCACATGAAGCAGTGGCATCAGCAGATTGAACAAAGTTGAAATACTAACAAGTTGAAATAAAGTCGGTTGATTTATGGACCTGTGACCCTGTGTAATGGCTCCAGGCTCATACTAAAATAATGATCAAAATATGATTCAGATGAGAAGGCAGCTGTGAGTCTAATCATGACAATCATTTACATGACGTTCTGGCAAGTGTCGAGAAAAAGAATTGTATAATTGTTGCCAGAAAAATGAAAAAAACGTAAAAGAGTTGGCATGGAAGATCACTAAATAGTGTCTCAAAATCTATACCAAGCTTACATAAGCCGAATTTTTAAAGGAACATCACACAGCAGATATTCCGCTGCTCGTTGATCCTTTATAACTCCCGTAGAGGGCTAGTGCAAGGCTGCAAAAATACACAGTTAAGTTTGCTTGTTAAACTCCCAAGACACAGACTAATTAAGAGCGGTTAGAACAGTAAGAGGCCGTCCTGAACTAAACTTCTAACTTACACTGAAAGGTGAGGACCGCAGACAACTCTAACTCGCTAGTCGAAAATCATGCCCTGATCAAGATAAGAAGGTTGGTTAATAACAATCTTTATACCCAGCGTTTACTCGATTTCTTGAGAAGGTTCAGTGAGTAGCGACCATCAAACTTTGGGAAGACAGTATATTTGATCGCTCTATAGCTAGGTGATCAGGGTCGCTCTAAAGCTAGGTGATCAAGATCACTATAAAGCTAGGTGAAGGTAATCAGGGTCACTCTAAAGCTAGGTGACCAGGACGGATAAGAGTCGCAGTTTGAGTAGGTCAAAACGTCAGGAAAGTCGCCAGTTATTTACCATCTCGAGGTACCTCTAGGCCGAGCTCGATGTAAGGAAAGAAAGGGTTCTGGATTATGTTGTTATGTCCTTGTTTATCACGTGTCCATAAAGATCACGTGATTTGCTGTTCCACATGTTTTTGTCACGTGTGTGACTGAGAATCCCAGTGGTTGACACCTGGGTTTGAGTGTTATTAGGAGATTCGTGACACCAGTAGAGTGGGATTATTTATATAACCGGGCCTTGTTGGAATGGTAGTAATTACTGCTCATTACTCAATACAAAGTTTAAGTATGCTAATAAGCCGGTTTGGTCGGGAAACATGGGCTTTGTCGGCAGCAGCTGCTGCTGATAAATGAGGGGAGTGGAAACGTCATTTGTTGAGCGGTAAAGAGTGGAATCGTATCATTGAGAATTAGTGCAAAAGAGAGATTGGTCCCAAAATGGAGTAAGCAAATGAGCAAACGTGTGAACGGCACGATATTTAGAATGAGACCTTGGTATGTATTCAAAACGGGTCCCAGGCAAACTTGGGTGTTTGATAAACTCTAAGGGTTTCCTGGCAAATTAAACTAATTCTGATGAAAGAGAGGGTTACACCAATGACTTTAATTCGAGCTAACCAGATCACCAAACAATGATAGACACGACGATGATGATCGTGCCGCAAACCAGCTGGGTAGCCCAGGTCACACTAGTGAACAGTACCGCACCCTGTCAGCTAAGTACATGAGCAGTATCACATTAATAGACAAACACCAGGTGACGAGCAACAGTTCTGTGGAAGAGCTGATCACCGGATCTCATGATTTGACAGTGTCACACTTACCCGATCTGTCACTGTCAGTTACAGTAATACCGCAATCTTCTGAGTTAAGTCAGGGAATAACCGAAAATGGACTGGAAGTGTTGCTGAACTCAAAGTAAGAGAACGACAATCTGAACACGATATGGTAGCGCTCGGATCAGGGTTCGCAATCGGATAAACTAATAAGTCATTAGGTGAAATAATGTGCAGGGAGAGAGAGAGAGAGGAGGAGAGAGAGAGAGAGAGAGAGAGAGAGAGAAAGAGAGAGAGAGAGAGAGAGAGAGAGAGAGAGAGAGAGAGAGAGAGAGAGAGAGAGAGAGAGAGAGTAGAGACGAGAGAGTAGAGAGTAGAG
>JH155358.1:124458-149958 GCA_000226015.1 Mnemiopsis leidyi | reverse complement strand
TGTTGGAAATTTCTTTTAGGTCCAGCAAACTTTCGAAAAAATTCGATGCAGCTTTTTTGAAAGGATCAATTGATTGGTAATATTGATAGTGTCTATAATTCTGATTGAACTTCGATGTTATGCCTTTGAAATCCAGATTCTCTAAAACAAATCTTGTTTTATTATCAATCTTCTTCAAGTTCTTGAGGTGTATTGTCACTTTTTCTATGAGAACGGTACAATACTCTTTTTGCAGTGTGGCGGAATAACCCCTCCTACCCCTCGGAATAACCGCTTGTGAACTGTAAGATCCAACAGTGTCTGGACGATGTACTACAACTGATTGACATTCTTCTGAAGGACATTCTTCGCCATAGGTCTCACCATATGCACCGGGGAGTTCACCATAGAAGTAGTTACCATAGTTGGGGTTACCATTATTGGCTTGACGTCTATTGCACTTGTTCGCTAGACGGATGAAGAAATCTAGATGGTCAACAGGAAGGCTGTTTAAGTCATCCAACATCAATCCCATCGCCTGAATATCTTGATCAAACACGCTCTGTGTTTTCTGTTGAACCAGAGCTTCTAGATATTGGCAATTCTTGTCGTAATCCTTTGCGGCAATAGCCTCCTCCAACAAAAACTTGTTGTTATCATCATTACAACCGAGAACCTTCATGAAGTAAACAAGGCACTCTAGTTGCATCCAAGCAACTTCACACGTAAAGGAAAGTTTGCTAACTTGTCTGAAGTTCCTTCTATTCAATACCCCAGAAACGCCAGTGTATAAACTTTTAAGGAATCTTCTACACACTTTCGCATCCACCCCATCCATTTCGATCTTTTTTATACCTTTTTCTTCGATTATGCTTTTAAAATATGGACTGTTCATTGAGAGGACAACAGAGTTTAATCGAACTCTAGATCCGTCTTTCAGAATGATTTCAATGTTAGAGTGATGTTCTGAGTCAAAATATTCACTTCCAAAGTTTTGAGGCACAGCCATTTTAGACGACTTCACTGGGGAGAAGCAACTTAACAACAATTACAAATGCGTTTTGTCGTTTTGAGACAAACTAATCGTTGTAAACAGAAATTTTGTCAGTCAAAGTAAAATCATCTGATGCACAAAAACAGTAACCATCCAGGCCGTAAATCTCACAAATTTTCATTAGAAACTGACAAGGTACCGTTCCATGTGATAAGGCGATAATTTTGAATGAAATCAAATGCCTTAACACAAGTTCAGTTGTAACAGACAACAGCTCCTAAAACGAATAACTATAAACTACAGTCCTTTAGCCTGCATCACTTAATGCATAGATAGTGATACGGGTTCACTTGAACAGTTTTTAACTTTTCTTCAAATTTTTAAGATTAGTTTCAGTCTAGAATCAACTTTTAGTTTCCCAAACTCATGTGTTGTCTAAATGTCATTTTCAAATCGTTGTTGGAGATATCTTCAAGATCCATCAGACTTTGAAAGAAGTTTGATGCAGCTGTTTTAAAAGCGTCAACTTGTTGATATTGATAATTGTTTCTATTGTTCTGAATAAACTTGGCAGCTATACCTTTGAAGTCAAGATTCACTAAGACATACCTTGTTTTGACATCAATCTTTCGTAGGTTTTTGAGGTGTGCTGTCACCGATTCTACGAGAACAGTACAGTACTCTTTCTGGGAACGACTGCCACCGTCGCCCGGTCCAAATCCATGACAATTATTTCTCCTATTTCTAACAAGATTCAAATTTCTTCCGCATGTATTTGAAAGACGGATAAAGAAATCGATACAGTCCACGGAAAGGCTTCCCAAGTCCTGCAAAGCTGTTTCCATGGATTGGATATCCTGGAAACGGACGTTTTGAGTTTTATGTTGAGCCAGTGCATTTAAATATTGACAATCTTTATCAAATTCTTTAGCAGCGATTGCTTCTTCCAATAAGAATTGATTATCGTTTTCGTTACTAGACATCATATTTTTGAAATATTCAAGACACTTGTTTTGCATCCAGGTAACTTTGAAATTGAACGACAGCTTGCTGACTGGCCTGAAGTTGCTCTTGTCTAAAGTAGCAATCTCACCGGTATATAAACTTTTCAGAAAGCTTTTGCATACAGCCGTATCAAACTCATCCATTTCTATCGATGTCGGACTTTCCTTTTTGATAAGTTCTTTGAAAAATCGACTGTTCATAGAGAGAACTATAGTGTTAGCGTTGACCTTAGTACCGTCTTTTAAAGTAATTTTGATGTTCGAATGCTGCAAAGAATCGAAGTATTCTATCCCAAAATTGTGAGGCACAGAAGAATTCTCAGCTTTGGCCATGATAACAAATAGGGTAAATGATGGAAAGATAGAATTAGGTATAGAAGTGAATAAGCGCATGTTTGCACCATCGGCGTCTTTTAAACTACATTTTGTCAGTGAAAGTAGATCATTTGATTGACATTACATTGATCACCACCAAAATCTAAAATATTTGACTGTCCTGAAATCCTACAAAATAACACAAAACACGTTTAATTTAAAAGCAAACGTGATCTCGATTTCACAGACAACTGGTCTGTAATTAACTATCACTCATCTACCGAGCTTTACAAGAGGAGAGAGAGATCAGAGAGATTGTTTCTTGTTTCCACTTACCTAATAAAACACGAAGGCACCAGAGAGCATCTGTCTTTTCACACATCTCGAACTTACAGAGCTCTCCAATGAAACGAATATTCTTCACTTTCGTCTCGAGGTTGTTCTGGTCCTTTTTCCTCAACTGAAGAATGTTTATTGTTAGTATAGCATTCAAATATTATTTTTAAGCAGTAAGAACACATAAACAGTCTTCTGAAAGCAGGAAATCGTTTTTATACATTACAAAGTTAGCCGACCAACAATGAACACAAACGCGTGCGTCAACCAAATTCTCAAAAATAACTACATAAATTTGCGTGCGCGCGGCGCGAAATAAGACCGATAAATTTGACAAAATAACATTACAAAACAAAAATGTCTCTGCGCGTTACGCAAAATTTAGAAGAAGACTCTTTTAACGTGTTTTTGCCACGTTAAGTTCCAGTTTGCGACGGATTTTTTATTGTTAACTTAAGAATAGTCAAAAGTATTGTTCTCACGTGATATATAAACTCTTTCTTGAGGAGGGTAAACAGGTCGGTAGGTATATCAGGGAGGATTGGAGATAAGGTTCTCACTAGCCGGGCGTGGAACGGTAACAAATCGAGCCTGAGGTGATGAGTACAGGTGTCACAATTTATTTGATTAAGTTGATAATACGTTAGTTCAACAATTAAGTTGATAATACGTTAGTTCAATGCAGTACAATGGAGCTCAAACTTTTTATTGTTACAGTAAGTCGTAAAATTGAAAAAAAGGCAGGGTAACAATTCATATAACAATAACTAAGATCGTTACTTAACCTGTTTCTTGAAACACCGTAGAGAGCCCTAACAAGTTTCTTTCTGTTGCTTTTCGTGTTCAACTTCAAGCAAAACTCTTGTGCTGCCTGAAAAATATGGCTATCAATTATCAATAATCTGGTGAATCAACTTAATGACTTGAACAGAACTTCTAGAAAATGACGAGTAAAACTTTTGTTAAAAACGAATAGATTAATAAATCGAAGAACAGACAAAACTCCAAAAAAAACTTAATTTATGACCTCGTTAACCAGATCTCTATTGCTGATATTAGACAGTTTTGAGATGAAACTCTCCATCATCGCTTTGTTGCTGATCGTTATTGTACTGGTTCCAAAATCGTCAGGATTTTCTTTGTTGTTGGAATTTTGTGTTGTTTCAGTAACTACTATCTCTTCCTCGTCATCATCTGAGTTATTCTATCTTATCGGAACAATTCGTGTAATCCTCAAATCGGGTGCAGTGAAATAATACAGTAGATTCCGACAACACTTATTTTAGAGAAGGGGAGGGTGCATGGTCAGTGCGTCACCGCCTAAATCTATAAAATAGGGTAAAGATTCGAACTTTCCAGTACATACCATCATCGTCTTCTTCCTCAATGTTTAGTTTCTTGAACTCTTCCTCTATACTTTCTTCCGTTATTTCTTCCTCTTTATCATCTTTGCCGTCTTTTTCGCTCTTTTCTTCCTTCTTCTTTGATTCTTCTTCCTTGGCTTTTTGATCCGCCTTCGCTTTATCCTCTGACAAAAAAGACAAGTTTTCGTAAAGTTTCTGACGAAAAACCTATAATTATACATCTTATATCATATAAGTCTACAGAAGCCTTTCTAGAATATTTATATTTTGATAGCTGAAATTAGAAAACACAGGACAAAACAGGATAAAAACCCACTTTTGTAAAGTATCTGAGGGACTATTCCAGTGAGGTCCAGTATATCCCGGTAGAAAGTTTTCTGATCTTCATCCTCCCACAAACTTACTTCACTCATCTGTCATGATTACAGTTGTGAATATTTTATTCAAACAGGTCACGATTCACCACATATCAATTATACATTCCAAGTTAAGCTTAAAAGCTTTATAAGTTTAAATCTTTCTCCTTGGTCTAAATCTAAACAAACAAAAAACGGACCGAGTAAGGTCTTACATCTGCATTAGCGTTAGTAGGAGAATTACAATCCATCTCCTCGTCCTCGAGCTGCTGCAAACTGGGCAGGTCAGGTATTGTAATGTCCAGTAGTTCGGCCAGCGTGGTGGCGTTCATCAACAGTTTGCTGTGTTGCGCTGACAGTTTCTCCGACAGTTCTATCTTCTCCGCTGACACTTCTCCTGAAAGTAACAATCCTGTTTTAGCAGGATGTAACAGTGTTATATTGAAATACTACATTGTAACATTCCTTCAAGTACAACTATTTATTTTGACCAACAGCCTAGTCAAATGGCTAGTTGTGTTATTTCAGCCCGATATCATAATCTATTTGGCCACAAAAAATCTCTCCAAATCACCTTTAACGAGAAGGGTCTTCTTGTTGTGTTTCAGACACTTCATCAGCTTGTTGTGCAGCTTAACAAGAGTCAGAATAACTGCTGAACTGTACTCTTTGAGGAGACCAGCAAATATCTGCTGCTTGTCTTTAGCTAGTATCTTCATGGCAGGTACTGTTATATTGTGCTGCTCTATCAGCTGTCTGGTGGAAATTAAAGTTAACTTTTTAGATTGTAGTGTTATACTGCTCTAACTTCAAATCATATCGTGTGATATAGGGCAGAGTCTGGTTTTCTAGAAAGCTTAAGGTACCCATATTTGCGACCATGCATCCCCACACACAGAGCCTGGTTTGCTCAACATGCTGGTAACTGGTTTGCTCACTATACTGGTTTGCTCACTATACTGGTTTGCTCACTATACTGGTTTGCTCACTATACTGGTTTGCTCACGTTGTCAGTTGTAATGTATACCTGTTTTTAGTGGACTGAACTCCTAGGATATCTTCGCCACAGTGTTTCACAAAAGAAACCATCGCCGGGAGGAATTCTAACCTGTCCTGAAATGTAAAACATTGCATTCCATACCTTCGTGGCTTCAAACAGTTACAGTACAACGCCACGACGGGCCATTGGGCCAACAAAGCTTCTAGAATATTCTTATGGGTGAAGTTAGAGAAAATTATAAAGATTTTCAGAGCATTTTCTATTAAATTAGATCAAATTAAGGCTCGTTTTTCACAGAGAAAAGTCGCTTAAAAACAATACACGATTCGTAAAAACTAACGTTTCCTATCTCTGGCTAATTAATTAATTGCAAAACAACAAACTTATCAATTCTAATTACACAAACCTTATCGCTCTCTACAATTTTACACAGGGTGGTATGTAAAAGTGTGAAGCCTTCCTTCTGATCGGTAATGATTCCCAGAACCAACATCTGTCCCAGAAGACGAAGTTCTATTCGCACACGTGTCACCTGACAGTTAAATTTTCTTATTCAATCATTCCGAATATCGATGAGAAGATAAGATTCTTTGAATTTTAAACGGTTAAAAGTGTGATTAAGGCTAATTTCATGGTCGAGGTAAGATACCTTATCTTCCTTGTTGAGATTACTGAGAGCGGACTGTAGTGTCTTGAGAAGTAGCTGTGAGAAGTCGCTGTATCTCCGATGTAGCAGTGAACAGAGATGTATAGCACAGTTCATGTCTTGCATCTGTAACAGGCAATGGATGGGGGACGGGGTGAAGATATCTACATGATTGTCTTAATTCGATGGGGAACGAGTTACAAATAGGTTAATAAGCAGTTCAAGAAACAAACATACAGACAAAGAAAGAACAAATAGACAAACCTTCAACTTAGCAGAGCAAATAGCGTTTACGACCTCCTCTATATACTTGGTAAGGTTAAGAGAGTTCAGATCTGCCACCAGTTTGGTCCTATTCTGTTCAGTCAGAGAACTGAGCTTCTTGACAAACACACTGTTTTTCTTGACTGAACTGTCGAGTGTTCTGAAGAAGGAATCTGGAGGGTGGTGTGCTGAAAAAGTACGGTGTGAGAAGGTGTCACGTGATGTGTTAGGAATAGAAATTGGAGATATCAAGCCTAGTAAAGCAACAAAACTTTGATGTGTAACTTTTGTTTTGGTAGGAGAGACGAATAAAAACAGCTAACATGATTGGGTTTTTGAAGTCTTCAATTCATATATCATCTTTAGGGAACCACAAATTATTTGTATAAAAGTAGTATTGAAAGTATTAACACTTCGATGTATCATGGAGCGTAGACAGCACCAAATGCATCTACTTCCGTTCTAGATGAGAAGATCTAATAAAGAATGAACGAAACAAGCAGGTACAGGCGCGAGTTACCTTTAGCATCAAGGTTCATCTGACGAGCAGCGACTTTCTCTGAGTGTCTTGTCTCTGCAGTTCTCTCAAACTCGATAGCTTTAGATTCGTCCTCCTTCTCCCTGCCATCGTCCTCCCCCTCCCAACCTAACGATTGGTAAACTGTAATGATGCTGTTTGAAAATCTGCAACTATTACAGTATGTTAATCTGGCAGCCAATATGGATTTATATGACACAACAAGAGAAAATAACTGCCGTAGTCGATGGAGACGGAGGGTCTCCATTAAAAGATCTAGAATCTTCCAGGAGCCCCTTCAGTATAACTGTACAAGCCTGGGTACAGGTGTAACAAAAAGATTAATTTCTGAAACTTCAGATATAATACCTGCGGGAGTGTTATCTTCTTTAGAAGCCAGGGTGAATTACTTCTGGAATATTCCGCGACTGACAGATTGTTTGTGATTTGGAAACTTTTAGCGCCCTTCTGATTTCCCTCACATTCTGTCACACTTCTAGAAATATCAGCCAATAAAAACAGGTTTTATTATTTATCATTTATTTATTCAGAACCGGCTTTGATTAAATATTTTAATGCTGTAGATTAACTAAATTCTACATAAACAGTTAGTTATGACAATCTTTTCAATTTTGATTTTTTAAGCTAACAGTTTAACAAATAAAGCAGGTTTGTATAAACGAAAAGGTTTGCCATGACATATAATTTACCAATTTACAAGCAAATTTTATGCAATAAATCAGCTGAAACAAGAAGGATTTATCTTATCAATCGAATCAAAATATAGCAGAAAATATACCAAACACAAAATCGTAAAACATCTGAATTCAACAATGAAATATCAATCAAAACTCAGAAGACACTACCATTATCATGCAACATACTTGTTGAATATACTAATGACGTCGTCCTTATAACGGGAAGATATTGCCAGTAAGAGAAATAACAGCTCAAGTATAAAGAAACATTTCCAACTATCATAATATCAATTTCAATAAATTGACGTTTTTGTTGAGATAGCCAATGTGAGCCGTAGTCAATGCGAGCTGAGATACTAGAGATCCAAAAATTCCAGTAAAATTCAATTTTAAGCCCCACCGAAATCTAAGTAACAAAAAACGTAACGCCATAAAAAGCATCACTTAAGACCAACAAGAATTTGCCCAATAGAAGGATAACTAAACCGTTTGTTAGTCAGAACATTCTCAATAGTTATCTCACCAATGTCCCACACTCCAGACTTGATGGGCAGGATATCCAACTGAAGATCTAAATGAGAACAAGGCAAAACCTCACCCACCACCTTCCTGATATCCCCAACCCAGATCAACCCCGAGTTCTTGATCTGACCGAGAGAGAGATGGAGGTTGTACTTTCTGTCAGTTGTGTTCCGGAGACGGAGGACTACCTGGAACTGCTCGTCGGATGCGATGAAGTGCGGCATGTTTTGTACCGTCACAACCAGCTCCCCCTGCTGCTGAATCAGCCGTTGTAACTGTGACGACTGTAACCTCCCTCGTTCCCCAAAGTTACTCAACCACATGATATCCAGCTTCCCGACCGAGGAGACCCCCTTAACGGTAGACTTTTCATCAGCTGTCATCTTGGGGGACAGTTTGTAGAGATACTGCCAGGTGTCGTCAGGACTGATGTAGTCACTGTCAGCAAATATAGACTCTCCCCCTGGCAGGAAGTTCAGATCTGTGACGGTGTAGAGAGGAGAGGGAGCCAGTACTACTTTCTGCATGTGTAGCGCATGTGGGGTAGTGTTTGTAATCTGGGCCTCCAGGAAGATCTCCTCGTCCGTGGTGGTGAAGAACTTGGTCCGGACGTCCAGGGGCTTCAGAACTTGGAACTTGTAATATTTCCGGAACATCTGTTTCTCCCCGGAGGTGTTGATGTAGCTGACAGTACAGACCAGCAGCTGTCCTCCTAACTCCTTAACCTCGTGTGTGATCACCTCACTGATGTTGTCTCCAGGAACTAACTTGGATACCATGGCCTGACCGGTGGGGTTACTCAAGGGCATCCTCTGAGAGGACGTCTGTAGATCTGTCTTCAACACCACATCTCTAACAGTCTGCTGACTGTCGTTCTGTACGTTAACAAAGGAGGAGAAAGTTTCTCCCAGGTAAATACTCCCCAGGTTTTGGGGTACAGTCAGCACTTCCCCGTACGGGTATGTCACCAGGTTTGGTATCACTGTGATGTCTTTGTCACGGTGGCTCGTCAGTTCCTCTCCGCAGTAGTCGGATTTCTCTGCCTGTAGGGGCCAGGATGGGATGATGGCCGGTTTGGTGAGCCGCATTACGCGCAGCGCCAGCGCGTGGTTCCCGGTCGTAGCCGTACTCGGCTCCATTGTACAGGGCGCCTAGATCTAGTCCTTACATTCGTTAACTATTAATCTGGTTAGAGACAAGATTAGATTAGGATTTCTGTTAAAGTGATTGTTATGTATAAAAATAGTCGTAGCAGTTCTAACTTCTAATTGACTGAGTTAGAAAAAAAATGTACAAAAGAATATATTGCTGAGACAATGAATAACTCGGATATGTTTTATTTCATCAATGTTTTCATCAAATAAAAATAAAAGCAATTACTAAAACAATAATATTTACACGACCATCAAACGGAAATGATGGACTCTGAGAAAATTGAACCTAAACTTTAAGGGACAAATCAAATGTAACTAAATGAAGCAATAAAAGGTTAAAGCAGAGTATAAAATAACAGCTAAATGATAAATACCGAATTGACTCATTAGAGCAATATATCGTTCAAACAGCCCAATTAAATCGATTAAATCATAAACTCTTTAATTCACCGGTTAAACATAAACAAGCGAGCCGCACCACTCATAATCAAAACTAACTCGCCAGCATCCGACCACACGAACAAAATTACAATCTAGATTATAAAACTCAATGTACAGCTACTAATCTTCAGTAGCCTTTTTACGAGTCCTCTTAGAGCTGCCGTCCCCCGACGTGTTACCCTGATGCTGCTCCTGTCTCAGCTCCTCGTACGAAGCAAAACTGTCCCGTATAGCCTTAAACGCTTTACTCGTGGCGTACGGAGTACCTGTTAGAGGGTCCATGTATTTGGCTGGTAACCTAGTAACCGGGCAGTAAAGTTTCTCTGCGGGAGATATTCTGGTGGAGTGTTTCTGGAGGAAAGGTGGGACGATGCGCGGGTCGGAGAACGTGACAAAGTTGCGCGTGCAGTACCGCAGAGCGGTTACTTTGTGATCTGAACCGGATAAACCGTGTTGGGGCGAGTTGGAACTGAGACCGCCCAGTTTTACGATCGGGGCGGCAATGCTGTGATGCCGGATGTAAGCCCCCATCGTAGCACGTCGTTTTGTTGCACGGGTTTTCTTTTTTTGCTCCTCATGCAACCGGAACGCATGAAGAAGTTCTAGATTCTTTTCTTCGGTGAGCCGACATTCCTCCATAATCTCTTCCTGCGTGGGCATCTTCCACTCTCTCTTCACAGCCTTCCTCTTTGCTCTGTTCTTTGCTTCGTGCTCCCGCTTTACTTTAGACATCTCCGATTTAACGGTGGTAGTAGACCTCCGAGAAACTTGCAGCACAACAGTCGGCTGAGTCTTTCTCTCCTTCTTCTCTCCTTCCACCTTCTCCTTGGCTTTAGGTCGTGGAGGAGGTTTTATCTCCCACGTCCTCCTTTTCTTCTTCTCCTCCGTCTCCTCTGATTCCGGCTCGTCGTTCTCGTCCTCTGTCACGTCGAAGTCTGTGTCCACCATATCGCTCTGTTCCTGTTCCGTGCTGTAATCTCCGTCTGTTTCGTTGTCCTGGAATCCTCCGTATGCAGTTTTGTAGAAATCGTCCATCTCTTCCTCCTCCATCATTAGTTTAGCCATGTTGGCGCCAGCCCGGACTCGTCTGGGCCGTTCTGACATTTTTCTTTTACCTGAATAGTTAGAGCATGTCAGATAAGTTTGAAATTTGTACTTATTTTATTGAAAAACACTGAGTCTACATTCTTAAATTTGTTCATCAAGGGGAGATGATATATTGAAGCCTCTCGTTGTTCAAGACATCAAAACAAGTGACATCAAAACAAGTGAGATTTATCATAAAATAAATTATGGTATAGCTATTGGAATTAATATGCACATTGCACATGTTATTTTCTGATAAAAGTTCAATTCAGTTGAATTAAGTCATGAGTTCATCTTTCTATTTGCCCTCTTTGGGCTTTCCAGCTTTCTAATGCAATAAATCCTATTCCATACAATATCTTAAGGGTTTAATTTTTCAAGAATTTAAGACAAAAATAGTTTCGGCTCCTTAGATTTGATTAAAAAAGCAAAAACGGGGTTTCACGAAAAGAAGCTAAAATACGGCAATAAAAATGGTAAGAATGAAATCCAACACAGTGACAGTTTTCTCCAGCCAGGGAATATAAATCACAGTCCAATAAAAAGCCACTGTTATTCACGTGGTGTTGTCTAATTAGCGGAGTAGAACTTAAGAGTTCGGTCGTTGGAGACACTGGCCACGTAGTTGACATCAGGTCCGAACCTCACGTCGGTAGAATCCTGAGTGTGCGCGTCCCAGGTCACCACTAGATCACATTGTTTGCTGAGGGAAGTGCGGGTGATTATTTGGGAAACAAGGGCGAGTTTCTTTATAAGTTGTGATTTGCCACAGGAAACTATGATAACAAATGGGCGGATATAGTTCTAATGTTACCGAGAGAAAAACTTGAAATTAATTCGTTGAGTATGCGACAAAATAAGAACATGATGAGCGTTATAACGACACAACTAAAACTAACCTGATCTGATAAACCCTAACATCCGGTCCAGCTACAGCCAGGTAGTGTCCACTGTTGTCGAATGTCAGGCCCCTGACCGTGTACTTGTCGTCCAGGGAGATGGTCTTGAAGTTCCTCAACTTTCTCAAATCCCATAGCTTCACTACCTCGTCATCAGCACTAAGAGTTGGTAAATGATAAAACAGCGGCAAAATCTTTAGTTTAATAAAGATTATAGATGAAAATATTATTAAATTGATATTAAAAGGTTTGACTGAGTGTTATCCAACAAGATTTAGAAGTTAGATTTATTTAGGACTCATGCATCAAAAGAAGTTATTGTGCAGCGCTAGAAAACACACTCCCAATCAAGATCACTCCCAAGTCGAAACTTGCAAACCTGGTGGCCAAGTAATATCCGTTCTCAGAGAAAGCAATAGCGGATATAGGGCCGCTGTGTCCAGGGAAGTTAGCTGCACTCTTCTGCTCCTTGAAGTCCCAGATCTTGACAAGAGAATCGGAAGTTCCAGTACCGAAGATAAGACCGTCAGGGTGGAACTGGCAGCAGGTGAGACCATGAGAGACGGACTGATCAGCCACCTTACACAACAGTTTTCCTGGGAGGGGGATATTTAGATATAGTCGGGTATTTGTAACTCTGGTTTCAAGATCTATTGAGCCTTTAGAATCATGAAATACATACAACTCTCAAAAGAGACAATATTGTCGTACAAATAAATCTACTGGCTCCTACACTCACCAGTTCCAATGTCAGAGAATCCCCAGTGCTGGTCAGCACTGCAACTCAACATGTAATCTCCGGTGGGATGGAGAGAAAGTCCGGTAACCGGACCGTCGTGTATCCGGAGTGTGTGTTTGCAGGTCTCTCCCTCGATGTCCCAAATCCGGACGTGGCTGTCCGGTGAAGCGGAGATGATGGTCTTCTCGTTGGGATGTGCCACCACGTTGGTAACTTTCTTTGTGTGTCCTGTGTTAAAGGGAGGAAATGTGAAAATACATTGTGAAGAAATTACAACTTTTGGCAAATTCATGTAATATCTCACGTTGTTTTGATGCATAACCCTTCAAGTTGAACAATACTGAACAAATGTTTTTACAAGAAACAGTAAATAATTCTCAGTAGGACTCACCCTTGAGAGTGCAGACGATCTTCTCAGCCTCCTTGTCAAAGACAACAATGTTCCTGTCTGCTCCCCCCGTAACGGTTCTCTTACTGTTAGGCAGCAGGTCTAGACAGAGGATACCCGGCAAACTGGCACTGTGGGAGGAGGCAAGATTAGAGAGAAGTTCAAACTTTCAATAGACATGGTGACGTGGAAGTTTCATTTCAATCACTATAATTGATAAAGTCTACTTGTAGTATGCAAGTTTTGTATTGAGTAGCAATCTTTTTGTGAAATGTCAACAAATGTGCCGAGTTAAATAAGCAAATACTTCAACCAAAACAGGAAAAGATTCAATGAACTGAAATAGATCGATTGTTCAGAAAAACCGTAATGCCAAAATAATAAAGCTGGAGAAAGGAACCTGTGAAGGCCAGGATGAGAGGAGGACTGGGTGTAATGCTTGAGCTGCTGAGCAGTGGGCAGACCCTCCGGCATCTCCTTGCCTCTCTTCTTACGGAGAGAGGTGAGCTTGACGTGGGTTTGTTGTAGTTGTTGTAGAACCTCCTCCGACAAACCTGATGCAGATCAGAAGTTTTAAGTTTGTCAGAAGTTTTGAGTTTGTAAAATTAGTTTGTTTGAATGGTAAAAACACTTTAAAGTAATTCAGTCAAACAGCAATTATCGAACTATAAATCAAGCTAATTCAGTGTTTACAACATAGATTTTAGAGTGTAGGAAAGTCTTCGTCATAAGCAATTCTCTCACTGGTAAATTTCTTATTTATTCCACTTACCAATAGGTACAAGCTGAGTCTCCACCTCCATTGGTTCAGGTCTAGCGGGCTCTGATGGAGTAACCACGGGAGCGGGAGCTGGCGCCATGGGTTGTTGCGCAGCCAGCGCTGCTTGCGGTTTGAGGGTGGCCAGGGCTTCTCTTGCAGCAGTAACCTGGTGATCGGCAAAACGTCAAGGTTACAACTTTTGCAGGTGTTCAAAATGAATTTCTAAATTAATTTAGGTGACCAATGATCTAGTTGCACACAGAGCTCCAGACGCTAACCTCCTTATCCTGACGCGCGATCACACGACACGCAGCATCATGCTGGTAGAGCGCATAACTCAGCTCCTGACGGGTCATCTGTAGCTGCTGACGCAGTGTGTAGCTGTGTAACATACACGCATCCCATTCGTCCTGAATGAACAAACTTACATTATGTCTAGTATGGGGATTGAAAAAATAATAATGTTTACACACGAATCAAAATATAAACTGATAATAGGCGAAATGATAAACCAGAATACCAACACGAGTCTATCAGACCTCACAAAAACTACAAAAACCGACCTGAAGAATCTTAAGAATGGCGGGAATGCTAGTAGCAGTAGGAGGTCTAGGTCGCTGAACCGGTGCGGTATTTATAGGAACTATCTGCTCGTCCGACAGTGGCTCTCCGTTTATCGGGTCAGTCCCGTTCTCTGCAATGTACTTCTCCAGGAGTCTCTTCTCGAAGATGTGCTTGCTGGTGAGGGATATGACCGGCTCTTCAGGTACCTCGTTACTCAACGAGCAGATAAGGGACATCCTGTCACGTGATAGAGGCTATGGGGGAGGGGGGTTGTTAGCGGTGTTAGGGACTTGCTACTTTTGATGCCGAATGCCGATTCGGGCGAGATTTGGAATGAAAATTGAAAATGTTTCTTGCACAGGATCGATTTTTCGTTTATGTGAAGTAAAGAAACTGAAACAATAAACTGAATTCTACCGAAATGACAGTTACTTAATATTATATCTTGAGTATAGAAATATTATTAGAAGAAAATGAATGATACAAAAATTAACTTAATCATGTATAAAAAATTCTTTTTGGTCCGTATCGTCGAACAGTAACTACCAGGAAATCAAAAATGTTAAAATTACTTGCCTACAAGTTCATTCTTGTTTACCAATCACTTACATCATGTATAATAAATAACGGTCGCAGTATAAAGTGCCGATTTGAGTATCAACAAACTCCCAAAAGCAGACAGTATGTTCTTATAACTGTAAATTACTCATATTTTGGCTATTTATGAGTGCTGTACAAGCTCTTTTATAAACCCGATATAAGCCGCGAAAAATCGATAATATACAACGTTGAGTAAGTAATTAACAAATTGTGTGATAGCGGTAATTAAAACTTAGCATTTCAAGTAAAATCATAAGAACTGAAGTATAATATGGGAAGCTAACACTGAAGGATCAGATCAATTATCAGAAAACCCGTAAATCCTTGTTTTCAAACTTTCAACAACAACTTTATTTAACTCAGGCTATTGTTGAAAATGTAATCTAAATCATCTGAAAACCGGATCTACGATCCTAAAGTATACGATCTTGACACCTGTCTCCAATGCTGCATGATTAATGACAGTTCGTTACAAAAGTTTGTTCATTGAATGTCCAAAGAATCGTCGTACTGAACAAGCTTTCTTTTAGAGTTACTGGACACAAAGTTAGAGTATTTCTCTTTTGTTGACTTCATCGGTTGTAGCAGATTTCCTGAAGTCTTTGCTTGGTCCTGGGAAAAATAGTATCAAATTGTTATCTAGATTTACGAGTTATGCGAAGTCTAGAAGAAAACAACGTGGGTATATTCGACATTCGATTTGTTTTGGTTAGGTGCAATTTTGATCGACTCATCAATCTTCTATTTTTCACATCCAACAATCTCTTTGCCACGGCCTCAGACCAAAAAGCCCAAAACAAGAAACTAACGTGGTCAAAGTACGGCAGATTGGGAATAAACTCCTTGTCGGGCGGTGTTCTCTCGGGAACCTTTTCCTGCATTTTTTGTTCGGGGGAGTCCTCCAGGGACAGAGGTCGGGCCTTCACCACCTTCTTGCTGGCGCTCCGGTTTCTCTCGAACTTGCAGGACCGCTTGAAGCCTGACTTTTTGTTCTTTTCCCTCTCGTCACGTTTCATTGCTTCCGCCTGGAGGATGCGCTTGGCGGCGAGGATCGTTTCTTGCTTTGTCAACGTAGCTGAAGATATGATGATGTATGGTAAGAATGAGGAAACACGAAAAAGGAACTTTACATGTTGAACTTGACGTTATAGCAAAGGACCAATTAATGAAAATGTTTATTATTTCTTGGCACTGACCTGGTTTACTTTGTTCTTTAATTTTCTGTTTCTCTTCCTCCATCTTCTTGTCTTTGAGCTTTCTCCGTTTGGTGTGTAGGAGAGCCATCTTCTTCACAAGAAACTCTTCAGTGGGCGACTCCTTGCCAAGGTTGTGGATAAACAACGACATGGCAGTTCAGACTTTCCTTGTTAAATGATTTGTTAGACAAATCTGTTTTGTTTTAGCTCAATTTGTGGCCTAATATTCTAATATCTAGCAGTCTCCAGCTCCAATAAAAGTGACAAAATTTGTAACAGTTTAATGTGAAATAAGAGAATGTCTGTCCATGTAGACTCGGATTTATGTCAAAAACAAATTGTTAAGATTTAATGCTATTTGCTAATAACATGATAGTAGAACATAAAACAACAAAATCCATAACTCCATTCCCCCAGTATCTACATGCTAAAAGGGTCACAAAATTCCGCCGAGAAAATTTTGTATTTTGATTTGAAATAAATCCTAGAATGACAGTAAAAAGCGTAAAATAGCTCAGGTTTTGTATTAAATTCATTTTTTTTGTTTTAGCGCATGTGTAAAAACGTAACAAACGGAACAAAAGTCGACAAAATATTACACCAACCCTTTAAACACTTTAAGGGCCAGAAATCTTCTATAGTAATACACAATTAACCTTATCAGCATTGTTTTGACTGACGATTTTCTAGCAGTTTATTCAAAAATCTAAAAAAACTAAAATATGGGTGTGTACCATACATACTGCCCATCACAACTAATAACTTTAATATCATCATTGCTCGAAACCAACCCCTCTACCAACCTGGAAATCCCCTGAGTGTCTGAAACATTAACATCAAATCTTCGGGAAGTATTCAACAATGCTGTTGAGTTAAATCCAACAGATCCCAAGTTTATCGGATACTTGGGTGTTTCCATATTGAATTTCAATGGATCACAAGTGAATTGTTCTTTAGCAAACACAGTCGGCCAAATACCGACTGTCTCAATGTCTCTGACTTTTTCAAATAGTTCCGAAGAATATGTCCTATCAAGGTTTGCAAACAGAATTACACCGGAAGAGTTTGCACTGTTTTCTGTCAAATAATCCAGAGCAATGTTTCTAAGAGCATTGCACATGTTTCCCGACTTCACTTTTCCTCCACTATCAAGATGCTTGTATTGGAGGTTAGTTTTTCCCAAAAAGTCTACAACCAAGTCTGTTTTGGACACCTCCAATACTATCCACTGAAGGTATGGAATGTGAGCCAATGCTTGAGCCAGGAGCGTTAGCTCAGCTAACTGTGTTTTTCGAGTGTAGGTTGGTGTAATTACGTGTATGGTTTTGTAGGAGTTTTCGGAGAGGATTGCATTCATCTTGTGACCTGGAAAAACATTGGGAATTTATCTTCAAATTCGCTAAGGGCATTTGCCTATGCAATCTTCTTCGGTCGACTCAGCCGAATGACCGGGAAAACCGTGATTGAAGGTTAAATGAGGAGGGTCTCTGTTAAAAGATCTAGAATCTTCCAAGAGCCCCTTTAGTATAACTGTAAAAGCCTGGGTACAGCTACAGGTTAAACAAGTACAAAAATACAAATAGTAATGGAGGACCATTAGAAGCAATTTACAAAGATAGAAGTGGTAATTTGTAAATAACAAATGAATGTACATACCTAACTCAGAATCGCAGTGGACAAGCTGACGTTCAGCTTCAAATAATTCAAGTTCTGCTTGGTTAAGCTTGTCTGTCAGCTTTGCCTTCTCCTCAAGTATTTCAACAGAGTGAAGAGACCCAAGCATATATCCAATCGAGGATGTGAAGAGGATAGCAAAAACACCAACACATACTTTTTTGTTGAATGCAGTGACAATTCTCATTTTAGACCTCCCTGTTTTTGTTAAGACTACATCATGCCCAACCTGATAGAAATGTTTAATAAATGTTATGTAATTTTAACCACAGATATTTATTCACCAAGAATTCAAGATTTTTGTGTCTCATAACAACAGGGTTTGGAAAAAATGGAATGAAAAACCTGCCATTTGTTGATAACACAAATCAAAAATAGGCTACAAAATAAATTATACAAATCATAGCTAATTACAACTGAACTTAATAATGAATCTAAACCCACTTGCGACAAATTAATGAAAATTACATGATAGGGTCACAACTGTTTGTAAATAACATTTACTTTTAAACAATTACTGCAAAGAAGAATGAAAATATCTCACATTGGAGCATAACGTAATAAAAATAGTACTTTGAGACATGATCACAACTTTTCAGGTTAACAATTTTAAGAACTCTAACTAAGAAATTCTAACTCTAAATTATTCTTGGCATTCCATTGATTATCATACGTTTTATTGCATTTTATTAAATGGATCATGATAATTGAGCTGCAAATAATTGTATCTCTACAATGGCTCAGTAACAGCAATAAGCCAATCTTTTAGCTCTTTAGATTTTCCAAGATCTTCAAACATGGCCCCTAATTTCTCTCTGACAGTAAGGTGGTATTGGTTCAGCCATTCAACTTGGGCTGAGGTCATAAGCTTTGTGTTGATTAACTTTCTCTCAATTGGTGCCATGGTAATTGTATTGAATGTTAGGTACTTGCCATCCTCAGGCCCAATAGAAGTTTCAACAACTTCTACTAAGCTTTCAATTCGCATTCCAAATTTGCCACTTTCGTAAAAACCAGGCTCGTTTGACAATATCATACCTTTCTTTAGCCCCATTTCATGTTTAGAAATCCTGTTTCCAGCAGCAATTCTGCATGGACCTTCATGTACATTGAGAAAAGAGCCAACTCCATGACCAGTACCATGCTGATAATTGAGACCCACACTCCACAATGGCCTCCTTGCTAAGCAATCCAAACATGTTCCTTTGGTTCCAGGTGGAAATACAGCCATTGCAAGATCAATGTGACCCATTAAAACTCTAGTAAAGCAATCCTTTTGATACTCAGATGGGATGCTAAGATGAACTGTCCTAGTTACATCTGTTGTTCCATCTGAGTACTGGGCTCCAGAGTCACATAGATAAATATCATCTTTGTCAATTTGAAGACAGCTTCCTTTTTCTGGTTTGTAATGAATTACAGCGCCATTGGGCCCTGAGCTTGAGATGGTGTCAAAACTGAGAGAGACAAACTTATCATGAGTGCTTCGGATATGAGCTACTTTGTCAGAACCATCTACTTCATCAATAACAATGCCTGGCTTGTGGACTTCTGTTTGCAACCAATGAAGATATTCAGTTAAGGCAGCACCATCCCTAATGTGACAGTTGCGCATACCTTCAAGCTCAACTTCATTTTTTATAGCTTTAAGCTCCTGAACAGGGCTCATTCCAACAACTCTTCCTTTCTCATTGACAGCTTGGAAAATTGCTGCATTGGTTGAAAGTGGAAGAAAAACCCTACCATTGAGGTTCTTGGCATCGCAATAAATTTCATCATATGGCTTAATAGCTGTGGAGGAATTAACAAGGTATTCTTTTATCTCTGCAGATAGCTTGGTCTCATCTATGTACAGTGTTGATGAAGTCTGGTCAACAACAGCAAATGAGTAGAAGACTGGGTTGTAGTTTACATCATTTCCTCTCAGATTGTAAAGCCAAGCAATGTCATCCAAGGCACTCAAAACAATAGCATCACACAGCTTTGACTTTAATCTCTTCCGAAGATTCTCTAATTTTGATGAAACTGCTTCACCAGAATATTCCATGCTATGAAGAAAAACTGGAGCATCTGGCAGTGATGGGGCATCATCCCAAACAAGATCAACCAGATTTTCTTCAACAGAGACAAGTTCAATTCCTACACCTGAGAGATGTTTTTTCAAGGTCTTAAATCGTGTTATTGAGCATGTTTTAGGGTCAATGCCAACTCTATCATTAAGACTTAAATTGGCAGAAAGCCATTCTTCTTCGCGTGGAGTTCCAGGCATGTAAGCTTTCATCAAAGTCCAATTTTCATCCATTTGTTTTTCTGCCTGGAGAAAATAGCGCCCATCAGTCCATAAGAGAGCTTTTTCTAATAATACAACAGCAGTTCCAGCACTTCCAGTAAACCCTGACACGAACCCACGCCTAAGGAACTTTTCACACACATATTCACTCATGTGAGCATCATCAGAGGGAACAATGTAAGCAGAAAGTTGCCCATGACTCTTCATAAGAGCTCGTAATTTTCCCAGCAACTCACCAGTCTTTTTTGCCATTTTAATCAGAAGACCCTTAAAATATATTAGACAGATTTATTTTTTTGAAGAAAAACAATAAATTTAGTTATACAAAGATAAAAGCATAAATTTGTGACATAGGGGGGCATTTCACTTAAGGGGTGCTGCAGGTTGGCACCCCCTAAATTCGGGGTTACGCCACTGATTTGTGACATTCGACCAGTTATAGCACAACATTTAAAAAAGAAAGATGCAAATATCGTACTGCAAATGTTTTGGCTGCTGTAATTTTAAAAGTAAAAGGTAGCTCCTGAATAACAAATACTGCATACCCTAAATATTAACATCATTGGTTAAAATGGTGAAATTTACGTTTATATAGCAAAAAAGCATAATATTGAATTGAATTGAATTGAAATAAAATTTGCAGCACTCACTTATACAGTATGACTTTAATAATTTAAACATATACATGAGACCAACAATTACGTACACGTGTCACACTATGTTCAATAGATATTTCTTTACTAAACTCAAAAATATAGCCTCCATTGCAGTCATTATCATATTCGAAAAAATTGGGCAGCAGGCCTTACAACACTAGATTATTTTAAATCCTTAATCGTGTGTTGTGGCTAGTAGTTTAAAAGGTTGACGAGATTATATCCGTCTACGGAGATGCAAAAATGGGGTATCACTGTGACAATTAAAATGCAAATGTTCACAAGAGCTAATTCCAACTAACCAGATGCTTACACTGCTCCGCAGCGGTTACTTATACAATTTAAGTGCTCTGATTAGAGCAGAAATGGTCCCCACATCCAGAAACCTGCAATCCTGCAAGTATATACTCGGAGGAAATTCATTTCGGAGGAAAAAAGAAGGAAAAAGGAGGAAATTTTTGTAAATCTGCCCAAGAAATTTGAGGAGATTTCGCAAATAACAAAAATTTGTCGAGGAAATTATTAAGTTATTTCTGTGAGGAAATTGCTTCTAACCAATCTGAAATGTGTCAACTTTTCAAATTTTTTGCCTACGGCGGGCTGAATAGACCTTTTCACTAATGTTTTGGCGAATACCCTTTACACATTGCTATGTATTCTACTTAAAAGTTATACTGTTTAAGAGAACACTGCTTTAGTGAACTGGTGTAAAAATTAATAGCTGTGGAGTGTGGATTTTTTTCTTACAGTACAGACACTAGAAAATTAAGATAGAATCGTGATTTTATAAGAACAGAGGGGCCATGGCCCACTAAAATATTTGGATTGAGGGGATGATGTATTATTGGCCCCCTCCCCTTTTACAACAACTTCTATTAGACAGTTGTTTCTAAGCTATCTGACATAACCAAATTTTTGAAATTTTTCACCTGCAGCGGGCTAAATAGACTAATTTTTCTAGTCATTTGGCAAGCAATCTTCATACAACCAGAGCCATCCTATAAAGTATTATATTGCACAGATTGTTATGGTGTAAAACGGTGTCGTTGTTGTTGTTGCTTTGAAGTTGGCGTCAAGTTTAACATAGAATCGTCTCCCTTGCGTACGCCAGGATGAGTCACGGATTCTTTGTTAACATCCCAAGTGGGACATCGTCGTCTCCAAAGATATCCTGTCTATTTCTTGTGATAGCTGGGCACGCTAACCAATGCTGGACCATTTCAGCCTCTAACTGGCACTTAGGGCAGGTCTCATCTTATGATTCATCCAGCCGATGCTGGTATGCTTTGAGTTCCATTCAGTGTCGTGATCTGAGTTGTGCCAGTAGAGCAGCATCTTTTCTCGATTTCATTTTCCCCTCTTCTTTGCTGGACCAGTGAGACAATTGGGTGTTTAGGGGGCTGATCTTTAATCTCTCTTTTTATGATTGCTACTGCAGTGTTATGTGAGAGTGGTGTTGTAGGAGCCTCACCATTCTGTGCCACTAGTTTGGCATATTTGTCTGCAAAGTCATTTCCAGGGATGTTAGAATGCCCTGGGATCCACTAAATCATTACCCTCCCTTTCAGCTGTTGTAACTATTCTATTAGATCCGTTACGTTGGATTGTCTACTTTCTATGGCTATGACTATGGATTGGCTGTCCGTGCAGATAACTGCGTCCGTTGACCTACTATTCTCTAGCATCGGGTCCAATGCGAGGTTCATAGCAGCGTGTTCCTACTTCCTCATGGTAGCTACAAGTGTATCGACTACCTTTCTTCGTCAGAACCTCAAATTCAATGGGGAATCTTGCTGAGCCAGTTGTGATGACAGCAACAGCTCCTCCATTTTCTTTTCCATCCTTGCATGAGCCATCAGTGTAAATTACTGTGTCTTTGTCGTAGCTATCAATAGTTTGGATTGCTGCTTCCCCGACGATCTTTGCATCATTCTTACACTCCTCTTCTTTTTGCTGACCAGTATTCCAGGGAGTTTGGTTGTTGCGGATGGAGAATGGTGTGGCCGGTTATTGCTTTAGCTCGTTAATCTGCAAAATTGTTGACCACTGTAATTCAAAGCAGGTGCTGGATGACCATGGAGGCTGAACTCCATCTGGGAGTGGCTCTTTCTTTAGGTCAACCAGTGGTAGTGATCTGTCCATCTTTTCAGCTTCCTGCCTCCACGAACTTCTCCTTTTGCTACAATGAGGAGCAGCGTTAATGCTCAAGGCTTTGTATCTAGGGTGGGATTCTTCAAGGCGATTAGCTTTCTCAAAAGCCTTTGTTGACAGACGCTTGTTGTTTGTCTCATAGCTCTCAATTCTTGTTTCAAGTCGTAGGACCTCCAGCGGTGTTGAGGCATTCTCCACAGTTTGGAATTGGGTCTTACAGAGCCAATGCTGCCATGCTGCTGCCGCATAATCCATAACGCTCCTTTTCATTGTGGTGTAGACTTTCCTCATTGATCTTTTTCTCAAACCCCATTACTTTGACGACAGGCTGGCAAGCATTCTGTTTCTGCTCTTAACTTTGGTATAGTATTAACACTTTGCCTTGTCAAATTTATTCTAGAATCCTACCTACCTTATTTATTTTAAAGAATTTGCCAGGGTTAGGAAGGTCAAGATCTTTTAATGAAAACTGTAACATATTTTATTGCAGTGCTATAAGGAGTTCTATGTACGACTTAAGCTGCAATTTATGATATACTTTCTACCTAGCAGTGTCACTGATAACTCCAAAAACAACCAAGCTCTATTACCAAAATGGTTTGAATTCAACTAAAATTGCATTATTTCTCAAAAAATTTTGCCTGCGGCGGGCTGATTAAACATTAACTGTCAGCAGCATCAAGGGGAAAACATCACTTCATGCAGACATTATATTTTCAGCTAAATAAACGATAAAATTAGGCACATGCGAGCTAGTTGGCCCAAAGTGCTGCTGAGGGAGCATTGTTTGCAAATTTTTAGATGAAAAGTTCTAGGTTAGGTTATTGGCGAGTGAAGCGAGTGGGCTATATTGAACAAAAAGTCTACTCAGAGGAAATTTTAAACTTTATGGATGTGGGGAAATGGTGTAAAGTAGAGGGATTTCTTTGTAATTTTTATTATGTGTGGTTACATAATCTATCTACAATACCCAGTGGCGTATCATTGTAGCTCTAGCCAACATGGCGCCCATCGACGGTAAAAGGCACCCCCAAGTGGTGCCCCTGGTCTAAGGGCCCACTGGGAGTTTTTAAACTGGACACACGATTATGCTAGTTGCGGTGTAAGCACTTGGTTAGGTGAAGGTTAGAGCAACTTATCATCAAGCACCCTAAAATAAAATGATGTGTACCTGCCTAGTTCTACTTAAATAAAATATAATGTAATATACACAATATCTAAGATTATTGACAATTGACATAATGAAGTGTACCAGCCATGCCATTGTTGCTGTATTCACCTAACCAGGTGCTTATGCCATCCTGACATTCTCAGAAAGCAGGCTATATCATCAATCATGCTCATTTTGAATTGGCTTCTGGACTTTGTCCCACTGCAACAGACTACCTGCATGGCAGGTTGTACTATAGTCAGAAATGTCTTTAAAAAAAGGCAATAACAGCAAACAATGGTGTTTCGATGTTACAATTCAAAATATCAAAAGAAAACTTGCGAGGAAATAAGCTCTTCCATGTATAAAAAGGCAGACCTATCTACATGTATGATTTTTAAAAAGTAGAGTGTATCTGCACAGCAATAAACACTGAGTAAGCTAGAATATAGACCTTATGAACTCCAATTATACCTATCATTTAATTGTAAATCGGTCCCACAGCGAAACTGTAGAAAAAACACAGATGAAACAAATAATTCTATACAGCTCAGAGATAGAGCTTAATAGTTGTGATATCTTGTTTCACAAAAGCATGCTCAAAACAGGAAAAGTGTCACAATAGCACAAAGCTCCATAGAGAAAAATGCATAATTAAATAGATAACTATACAAAAGGGAAAGCAGACCAACTAATCCTAACTTAAAATCCAATCATTATTTCCTATTGCTTACCTGTACCGAAGGGTCCACCTTCATATCCAAGTAATAATGTGACCGAGTTTAATGAAATTGAGATTAAAATTATGTTGGATAGGATCAGGTAAGCTTGGCCAGCATCCATTGTACAAACCCTTTGGAAAATTACTGCACCCAGCCTCCAAGCTAAGATTTATTGTTCAACAAGAAACAAACAAACACATACACATCAAATGGAATTGAGGCACTAAAGTTTGCTCAGAAAGGACTGGATACTGGCTCAACTTAGGTCAGTCAAATACAGGATGTTTTTTCGAACTATACACACCTCTATTGAGGCCTAGCCTATGAAAAGTTTATGGCACAACACTAAACTAGTATGTAGTACAGATCACCTCTAGCTCTTTCATGTGTGAAGGTCTATCCTAGTGTAAATCGGTCACACAGCAAAGAACATAAATAAAACTAAAGCTTTTTCCTTGACGAGGTTATTTCCGTCTACCGCATACCGTTCTTTGATGTTTGAGCTAAAAGAGTAGGGTATCACGGCGACAATTCTTTTGCGCTCACAGATAACGGTTTTGAATGATGGTACCTTTGACAAGGTTAAAACAGTGAATGTGCCGTGATGCTATTTGAACAAATAGTAACCTGCAACCTATCCACAACCATTGAACTTGTCATGAATGAACTTGAGTACCCTTCAACGAGTTTGGAGATTCAGGACAAAGTAAAATACTAAAGTTTGACGAGATTATATCCGTCTACCGTTCTAACGAAATATTTAGCTAGGCTTTGAGCTGCGAGAGTCGGCCATCATAGCAACAAACTAAATTAAACTCTGAACTTGTCAAAACACAAATAAAACTATCAGCTACCCCATGGCATATTGCAAAAGTTTGCATGTTACATATAAGGATCCCTTTGCCTAGTTTTACCGCCAAGTGCAGGGGCTCTCCGGTTATACATTATATCATCAACGGGCGATGCGCGTCTAGAATTTCTTCGCCAGGCCAGAAATGCGTGAGAGCGCGTGATGGCCGCGACAGTAGGTTATCA
>JH155358.1:98746-120401 GCA_000226015.1 Mnemiopsis leidyi | reverse complement strand
AGAGAGAGAGAGACTCTGTTGTAAACAAATTATGACAAATTTTTCATGAATTTTCTATCAAATATATCGAATATTATACACTGAAAATTGATCACAAATACGCATAACAAGTTTACTAGTACTAGTAGAATAGCGGCTTAAGTACAGTAAAAATTCCCAATTTTAGAATTCAGCCAGTCTTACTCTACAAACTGTCACGGATATCCAGAAGTAATATTTACAAAATGCGCGATAAAGCAGAAAATTTTTAATCACCTCACAACTCAAAACTATCAGATAGGGAAAATGAAGTTATAATGCGTTGGCTGAGCTAAGAAAATAATGGATAAGCAAAACTCCAAAATGAAAAAATACGATTTCCTCTATCTATTTTATTGCCATTTCTTTAAGCTTTGAGGTGCTAAACTGGATGTTTTATTCACAAGATGTCTTTATAATTGTATATAGATTTCACTTAAACTTAACGGGTAAAACGCCCCTCTAATGTTTAAATTCAAACCAAAACAGTATAACCCAACGAAGGGCCATCGCAAATCTAAAGTTTCATTCGTTTACATTACACAATGCAATAGTACAACGGCAGGAGAAACCGAAGTACACTATACAAATATATCTATATTACTCAAAACCATGGCTCATTCAGAAAATGGAAAATGCATCTCATATCAATATACAATACAAATAAAGAACCAGACTCACAGAACACAACATACATACAATATACTCATAATTCATATCAATTCTCAAAATAATGTAGAAATATAACGTACCCGAATCAACATAATATTATATTACACATCACCCAAAATTGCGTTTAAATCGTCATTAAATTGAAATATCATTATCATTATGGCATACCTTTCAAAGTATAGTGTAACTATACTAAGCAGTAAATAAACGTTTAACAAAAGTACAAGAACATCTGATTGAAGTGAGCAAACTCAAATCGTGGAGCGAACTATGAAAATTCAAACTTCTGTGAGAACGAAAATGATTCGTAGCGGTAAGAAACGAATCATTGCACTGAACGTAAAAACCCTACCTACATGATAATAAACTTAACCTCCAAATTCTGGAAAACTCAACCAAAAGCCTATCTTAACGTTAAAAATACGGAAGTGTTGCTCAAAATTGGCACAAATCGACGTTAAATACCTGCCTCTAATTAAAACCTACACCGAATAACTTAAACTAGGTTTTTTATCGAACTCTCCTTGATAAAGCGTTCAAAGTGATATCTTTAAAAAGCTTAGTCTACGTGATATTTTAGTGCATAAAAATTTTCAAGAAAGAAACTCATTTACACATCTTAAATGCGGGGTGTGCTATATTTTGCTGGACCTAAACCATTTTCCGAGCTCAGTGCTGAAAGGGGCTTAGATTTACCTGGGCCACGGAACCCGACTCTCCAACGGAATGGGCTGTCCGGGCTCATCAAATATGGTGGTAAAATTTTGATAGTACTTCTTCGTTTTGTGGTAAATTTTTTCTAAATTTGTAGGAGCCGTCCTTTCAGCAGGAGCGAACTGAAAATGGTGGAGGTGATGGCGATGAGATTTAAAATTCCAGCGACAAAGAAATGTTACAACCGGAAAAGTGTAACGCAGAGAAACAGAACTAGAAGTTGGTGGTATAACAAAATACAAATTATACTCTAGACTATAAGACGGACGGAAAAGAAATTTCGTTAGTTACACGGCCCGACACCCTAGGTGTGACGTAAGTTTCACACACTCCGACACGTTTCAAACTGCGTACATTCGAACCGTCCAGTGTCGAGAGGTCTGGCCGCATGTGATGTCTTGCTATCGTGACGTCACAAGTCACAATGATGACGTCATAAACCATAAACCATATCATTTATACGAGTAGACTTCAAATACTTCTTAACATCGGGCTTGGTATCCAGCTGTTAATCAAGCGCGTAAAAACCTCTCAGATGCAATGTATCGAAAATATAGTTACATAATATACACTAACAACCAGATTTCAATTATTGGTTTCAATTATCGGCCCAAAACCATCATTATTCGATCTTTCAACACACGGAATGCTCCGATCAGCTGCTAATTAGGCCTCCTCCACGGACTAGCCCAAACACCGATTTTCACAGTTTCTCAGTAATTATGTAGCTTGATCACGGCACGAGGGAGCAGTTAAGGTCTACAAATAACGTAAACAGTCACGTGACTCCCAAGCCAGTCCGTGCACGTGCGCGGTGCGCGGATGTTCACTGAACTACCTCTGCTTTGTCGGCGGTTGTGGGGATAATGTACTGCGCCAAGTTGATCTCCTTGCAGGCAGTCTTGTGGGGGTGTGGCACAGTCTGAGAGCCTTTAGTCCAGGGATGTTCCAAGATATCTTTCGTGGTGGGCCTCTTAGAGGGGTCGATGTTGAGACAGCGCGCCAGCAGATCTGTCAGCTCTGCAATGTTAACATATGTTAGTAGCTGAAAAAGTGAACAGCTCGATTTTAACAATCTTTATTTAAACATTAAATGGTTGATGTGTAATAAACACTGATGTGTTATAAACACTTAACAAATACTGTTTAATTTGTGTAAGTGATGAACATTTGTGTTAAACTCGCTTAATTGAGTGCCGTGAAAATCCTTGACTGTGAATTGCATTTCGTCTTCGATTCTAGGAAGCCTCGAATTGTAAAATACATTTGTTTGGTAGAACGAAATGAGGAGAGCTCCGTGAATAGCAACATCTAAAATTATCCAGGAATATCAGACATACACGGGCTGCTAAATCTCATTTGTAACGATTCAGAAGCTAAAATAGAATCCAACATCCGGTTATTGGCAAGTGCATAATAGGACGACTTATTAAATTCTTAATTAAGCTCGTCTTTGCAGCTTCTCTGTAAGCATTACGCTCTACAGATTTGCTATAAGAAGAAAGCTGTCCAGTAACAGATATCAAGATTAAATTTGTTTAATCGCTAAGTTTCCTTGACCGCTCTATTTTAAGAACCAAAATTGTGTTATTGGAGCAGAGATTCACATCACTGAACGTCAAAGAATGATAACAAATTTTTCATTATTCCTAAATACACGGTCACCGTTAGGTATATGGAGGGACTAAAAACAAGTACAAGCCAAATAATGATCGCCTTTGTACAGAACCTGGTCTAAAAGAATAATTAAGCCCACAAACTAACCTCAATGACAATGCCTGCTCCAAAATGAATTCTCCCAGTCTAGGAAAACCTGATTCCGGCCGAGAAATCATAACCATCTACCAGAACTTAGAAGCCCGCTCAATCTTTAAGTTCAAGTTGAAGACACGACCTCATATGTCATATGTCCGTATTAGAACCTTCTTTCGTGAGAGGACTATTATAAGCAGGGAGCGCGGGCACTACGTCATCTCTCTCTCTCTCTTTCTCCCAGAGTTAGGTACCCGGATGTCAAGAATAGTGGAGCAACTTCGTCCAACCACAACGCAGCCCTACTGCCACCAAACACAGGGTATGACGTTATCAATACCATCGCCATGGGAAATTCGCTCTGTTTTGGACAATGTCCAGGGCCTGGCTCGCTCTTCAAAGATTTAGAGGGGACCAGAAATGACAAAATGTGAAGAATTTCGGGCAAAAACGTTCGGAAAATAGGTATTCGGTTCCCTATGAGCCATTAAATCGCCTGATTTATTTCCACTCAACTTAAGGAGAATATCTGATTTTATTTATCGATAGCAATGGGCCATGATTTTTTGGACATAACCAAAATGAAAAGGAAATACTTGAACATACATAAAGCTAACTTTCAAGGTATACACGCCACCAGGAACTTCTCTAAGTATACAAAGAACAGCAGTCTATTTTTGGACCGATTATTCCAAATATGGGCAACGTTGGGTGACACGCGTTTTCCTGTACCACTCTAACCGCAATTCTACCTTCAAACAAGCCAATCTCAATAGGGGCGAACTGCAAATAGCACGTGATCCAACTTCAATTGAGGGAGATGCCAAAGATATGCTTTTGTTTAACACAACCAAAAGGTTGATTCCCAGGAAATTATAGATCTAGATACGAGAATGCAGTAAACAGTTAGCACGGCACGAACCACGCCCTAGTTAATGGCATCTCACGTGACAACATGTGAGCTTCCTTGCACGGAGTAAGCTGCTATTTTTAGTAACACTTTGAAGGCGGTGTGTTCAAGGCGTCCTCTTGTTTATGTGCTTATGTGAAATTCAGAAAGACAGTTTAGAGGTTTTGTGCAGGATCGTCGGCATAATCTTAAGATGGAATTTGATAAAAGTAAACAGTTCTTTAAAAAAGAAAAGTCGAAGCAGAGCAACAAAATCCTACCGAGAGAAATTCTCCGTCTCTTCAAAGTGGGGGTGCACCTCAGGATATCCTCCTCAGTCTCAAAAGGGATCTCCCCGCTGATGATGATGAAGAGGAGAACTCCCAGACACCAGCTCTCCAAGCTCCAGCCGTTGTACCGCTGATACCGGACCCACTCTGGGGGAGAGTACACCTTCGTTCCTTGGTAATCTGTATACTCGTCCTCCACGAACGCTCCCGAACCAAAGTCTATGAGCTTGATGTGGCCGGTTTTCACGTTGATCAGCACGTTTTCGTCTTTTATGTCACGGTGAAATATACCACGGCCGTGGCAGTACGCGATAGCTTCGACGATCTGAAATTGACCAAGTTGAGTGAAAGACGCGATAGGGTCAAAAACACGAGAAGTCAAAAAATATCTCAACCAAGCTAAATTAACTAAACTTATCAAAACTTTTAAACTTTTATTAGAATTACGATTTGAATTACCTGTTTGAAGATGCGGCGAGCACAGCACTCATCAAGGGGATTCCTAGAAGTCAGATAGTCGAACAGATCAACATACTCAGGTGACCAATCAGTGACTATGATGAACTCGTTGTTGTCTTCAAACCAGTCCACGAGTCTGATGATGTTGCTGTGTTTCTTGAGGTGTTGGAGTAAGGCTATCTCTGCGGGGATGCTTTTCCCGTGGATCTGTGGAGTGGTGAAATGGTGAGGACGGTAAATTTCATTGTTCAGACACAACCTAATTGCTGGATAAACTAACTGGCCATGGCATGTAACTTCATTGCAGAAATTGTGGAAATATTAAGAAAATTAAATAATAACCCACCGTGTAACTTTTGGGGACATTGTTCTTGTGAACCTTCTTGATGGCGACCTGTTTTCCGGTGGTTTTACACACGGCGTTCAAAACTGCTCCGAATCCTCCGCTCCCAATTTGACGGCCAAGCTGGTAGCTCTCGACCAACCGTCGCTTCCGACAGACTGACGAATACACATGTAACTCCGGGGTTGTCAACATAGTTGGTTTTATGAAGGAGCCAAGCAACAACACAATAAACAAACGTAACAAATTTAAACTGTATGCGCGTGACGTGTGATCTTAACAATCCTAATGGAGATATTAACGGTGAGGTCAGCTGCCGTAGAGAGCACTAAGCCTAGAGTTGCGTGTGTGAATAAAACAATGTCGCTGCGACCAATAGCAAGCCGCAGCGTTTTCACCATGTGGTGTCCCCGTGACCGGGCAGTGTACGGGCACTGGCCGTACCGGACCACGTGAAGCAATGCAATGTGGTAATTGGCTCTCCTGAATTGCTGCATCCGGGTATGGCTGCCTGCATTACTCATCATACTTAAAAACTGTTGGATGAGCCCCCATCGATACCGTGATATTGTTTATGCGGTGTCCGCAATGAAATCTCAGATGTTTTTATAAACTCTATGCTCATAATAAAAGATGAGGTAATGGTCAGAATTCAAATTATCAACACGGCAAACTGCAGGAAATCTAATTGTTTAGGATTTGAATTCTTGGCGGCAAGCTAACGAGCTACACGTGATCGTTCCAGAGTGAAGACCATGTGATTTACTGTGTGAACGAGCGCTCTACGACACCACGGTAGGAGTGCAGTTCCGGGAAATGATGGATAACATAGTTTTATGACTTTTAGGTCAGCGCAAAGGTCACATTTCTAGCTGCATTGTATCAATTCCATTAATAATTCTAAATAATGGTCAACAAATATCTTTATAACATATCTTGTCAAATTAATTACTCACTCGAAATTTCCTTAGAGAAGAAGCCGTCAAGAATTTCTTCGGGGATCATTTTGGGATGTGTGAAGTCTTCAAATCCTATCTTGACTTTGGTGCATGAACGGGAACCCGCAATCAATAGCTAAACTGTTCGAAAAATTAAGATTAGTTGGTGTAACATATCCGATATTTTTAAAAGCATAACATAAATCGAAGAGCAAAACACGTTTTCGTTAAAAAAGTAACGACTCGTGCAGTGGCGTAACGTTATAGATGTCCCACATTTATATGACGATGTGGCGCCCCCTTATCACTTATGACGCCCCCTTATCAGTTATGATACGCCACTGATTCTTGGACCTAATCATAAGAAAAATTAGTCCGAAAATGAGCAGTATTGACAAATAGCGTATTATCTCGGAATATAATGACGAACAACTAGTTGCAACTGATATCAAGGCTCATATATCGTTATCAGCCACCGAATTTAGCAGAGAGAGATAAAAATCATAGGAAACTTATTTGAAATGCTCAATCTTTGAAAGTGAATAATTAATGTAAATTTTAACACTTAATACAGGTAGTTTATCGAGTTCACTATTACGATTACGAAAAATAGACGATATTTAACGTTCCAATTTTGATAATCGTCAATTGATGAGCCTCGCAGAGTCACAGAAAAACAATCGGACATTAATGAACAAAAGTCAAATGTTTAAGAAGCAGAGTCTCGACTCTTAATTTAGACAGTCAACTACCGATAGTCTTGAAAATGTAACGCGTGTATACAGTATATGTCAATTGACTGTTATATAGGACGGGACGTAACCAACGAACCAACAAGTAGACAAGAACAAACCACTTCCTATTTGCTATTGCTGCGCGCGCAACAATTTTCATGCCTTTATGCACGCGTCTCAACTTAATTGAGCGAACATTCTAGAACAAACCAGCTAGATTATGTTGCGCCGTCATCTGTTTATTCTTAAATGTTTTCAGTTTTATGACGATTGTCGATTTCGTGACTATATCATTTATCAAGTATTCCCTTATCCTTATCTTTGACTTGAAATCCGCCAACGCTCGACATCCTGTTATTCTGTTATTGTTAATCGCAAGAGACTACCATCGCTCCATCTTGATCTACCTCCGGGCACCGAGTATTGTCGTTTTCAGTTTACTGCTTAAATTTTTTTCTTAACTGCTTCACTGGCCACCACTGACCACAATTGCAGAAGCTTACTAACTTTTACTATAAGTTCATTCAATGTAGTTGTTTCTTTTAGATTTTAAGATGTCTTAAGTATGGCCATGACAGATCACAGAGTACGGACTAAACCGAACTGTTTAATAGTTGCGGCCAATTGCAATTAAGATAGCAGCCTAGGGCAGGATGCCGGGCCAGATGCAACCAAAATATGATGAATGTTCGGCGACTCGCGTGTAGTCATTTCATTTTTGCGAAACTATAAAACTGCGGCCTAACATAACAGCAACAGAGTAAAACAGAAAAATCTCGAACATCTTAAAAATTTTATGGGAATGCGTTTGCAGGTCAGTTAGCTGCTAAGCGTTCCACCTTGTTTCTTTTCCTTTGCATTTATATGGCTCACCCTTACGACATGCCCATTATTAACCTAGATTTTCGCTGACACTTTTGCTTAGCTCTGCTAATTAAGCGATGTAAAAAGGTAATGAAATTAGTTCACCAATTGGATAAATAGGGATAGTTATTTAGCCAAATAAGGCAGCTTTCTAGAAATCAGAGGATACCTTATCTGCGTAATTATGGATGTTCCATTGGCCGGATCGCATTGGTTTACTTAAGCATAACAGCCTGATCATTATTTATATGTTGTAATATTGCTGATTTGAGTACAAATATTGTTTATAAATCATTTATCACATTATCATTCCGTTTACATCTAGTATCTATCTATCGTAGTTTTTTCGATTGCGAAAATGATTAAGATGAAACTCGCAAAAGCTAGATTTTATCAATGCAACCATAGTTGTTTTAAGAGATGGGAATTGGGTTATAACGGTAAGAATTAGTCTGCAAATTTATAAGCATTTCTGACATTAAATGGCTAGCTATCAATTAAATAATCTATAATCTAATGTGTAAGAAAGACGGTTGCCAACGCCCCTAGAAAAAGCTAAAAATGAAAATAAATCAATAGAATTAAGTAGAATTCTAAAAAGAACATATCAGTAATCAACACCACCGCGGAATACTCAATTAATACATGGCAGTGATTTACGAGCTTGACTAAAAAGTGTGACTGGATCAGCTGCCGCCTGAACACTGTCAATATACAGTGCCTGCCGTCTGCTTCTCTACTTGGGATGGAGCAGGACATTTGCCGAGGCTATAATCCAATTAGAAAATCTACAACTATACCAATCACGCTTCTAAGGTTGTACAAAGTAAGTTTTGTACCGTCGCATTGGCATTACAGTCGCATAGTTTCATGTTGAAACTCAGCTATTGGACTCGCAAAATTCGTGAAAATAAATGCTATCTGAACTATGAAAAGATTGTCCGTAAATTAATAATTCAGGGCAAATGAACATAAACAACAAGGGAGCTTAAGACTTTTTGTTGATATCATAACAACACAGCACGTTTATATAGCAATCCTAGTTTACTTATTTACTTAATACTTTACAAGGATAATATTTCCTCCCTGTCGAGGGTAGAGACTTACTAATCAGGAAACCACGCCTGGTAAACTGAAACTCTACATCTATTTAACTAGGAAGATCTACATATTTTACCAGGAAGATCGCACGGGGAGAGTTAGATAATGTTTTCTTCACTTCTTGGAAAATATTATTCACAATTGCCTTGTCATCTTCTACCATGGCGTTAAGTAAGGCATGTAGGGTTGTTATAATTTCAGACTGCACAAAAAGATTCCTCTCAGGGCTCAACCTTAACGTAATAACTTGATAAGACGATACCTAACCTATTAAAACACAAGACACCCACAAAACTTAGCAAAGAAATAACATTGTTTTTGACCGAAACGGAAGAGCCAATGACTGAATATGAAATGCTCTGATATGAATACAGATGCTGAACTGAATAACGGAGTTAATTAGTAGTTCACCGTTAGTATACTCACCTTAATCACTACGTCAAGAAAATTAAAATTTAGTGAATTATGTAGCACTCCCTGGTGTCAAATCTTTCCAGCAAAATTAGGCAGTCGAATTGATTTTTTTATAAACAGGCTAGATAATTCTTCTCTTCAGAACTAAATCGTATAAATAATGGATCGAAAAAAGTTAAAAACATGGAATATCAAAAGCCGCAGTAATTGTTGATGTGGGTTCAGCGTTATAAATTGAATTTGATCTGTGTGCTTCAATTTTCAACAATAAAAAAACTTGTTGGCTGATCGGCTAAGCTGTCACTGATCACCGAAGTTTAGTGGTTCAGAGCACTTAGCGTTGTTTAGCCTAAAGCTCTACAAAGGTAAAAATACCTTAAAGATAAACCATGTCATGTCTGAACTAAATACACTGAACAAAAAGCTAACCTCCTTGTGTAACCGTCTAGTGAGACTTGAGCTGCAAATACGTAGAGAAACAAACCATTGTGAGAAAAAGTCAAAATTGTGCTTGATACTTGACGTTATCAATGCTACTGTTAAGCGAACTGAGTGATAAAGAATTAGAACTATTTTGAAATGCTTGAAGCTGATTTCTATAAACACAATTGTCAGGATAATTGCTTGACACGCAGAAACTTGTCAAACGAACATGCATTAGTTTTTGAGATGCTTCACCACATTGCGTAATTTATGAGAAAGGAAGGCAGCAGGCAAAGTTCTGACAAATAAATACAGCTTTTTTAGAACAAACATATTATTTTTAGGACAAGACGGTACATAAAGAATAATTGTTTTTATACTGACTCAACTGAATAAATAATGTTAATCACTTAAGTTAATAAGATCCAGGAAAATTAATTAATGTCCGTAATATAAAACTGTAATTTTACCCTATTAGCCTATTATGCCCGGTGAAACTAAAGTTGTGTTATGTAACATGATTTGCTGATTGACTGCCACATTAATCAATTACTCGCGCAATCAAGGGGAAGTTTTCCTTTCTTGTCTATTTGTCTTTGCTATTAAAGAGCTAAATTGATAAAATGACAGTTAACATCCAATAATAACAACAAATTATTGTTTTTGAAATGCTCAGCGACTACTAGAAAAACACAACTCGAACCAGATTTAAGATTTTGAAAATGTAAGACTTTGTAAGAGTAAGACTTTGTAAGTGTAAGATTTTAGAGATTTTGAAAAAAGTAAGATTATGAAGTTAATGTAAGATTTAAAAAATGTAAGAGAATAAAGCTTGTTACTGTGGTCTGATCCCTTTAATGTTAGGTGACGACTGTTACAAATCCGAAAAAAATAACAACCAACAACTTCAAAAGTTTGACAGACATCTACCGAAACGAGGCCATACATGAAGCTATCCTGAAACCGTACACTCAATTTCATACGAACAGAAGTAGAACTACACGAAATTTACAGAATTTAGTACAACAGCTTGCACTGGTGTGGTTTGACTCAGCTAAAACTTCGGCACTGGTTCCGGTCCAGGTCTACAAGGAAATGTTTTAAAATAATGAGAGTTGTAGGAGCTGTAGTTGAAGTTAAACTGATCAATAACTGTATGTTGGATGTAGTGTTGTAGTGAGCGGTTTGAGGTGATATATACATGTAGCTGGTATATACATGTAGCTGGTATATACATGTACATTGTAAACTATATACCTGTAGCTGGTATATACATGTAGCTGGTATATACATGTACATCGTAGACTATATACATGTAGCTGCTATATACATGTACACTGTAGACTATATACATGTAGCTGCTATATAGATGTACATTGTAGGCTATATACATGTAGCTGCTATATACATGTACATTGTAGGCTATATACATGTACATTGTAGGCTATATACATGTACATTGTAGGCTATATACATGTAGGCTATATTCAATATAAATGTAGGCTATATTATATATAGGCTTGCTGAGATATCTGACTAGACTAGACTTGCCAAATTTTGTTCAGAAGCTAGGTTGTTTTTTAGGTTTAAAATAATGTCTATCGCCAAATATGCATCCACAATAGTTGGGTTAAAAATATGTAAATAGCGAAAATGGAACCTGAATAAATATTACTAAAATTAAAAGTCAAATCACAGAGGTTCCCAACGAAATACCCAGGGTAAACTATACATATGCTAGTTACTGACGTAGTGACAAGTTGCCGATGTGGCTATAAGATAGCAACTGGACTGAGGCAAGCTATCACAGCGTACACTGGAGCTACTGTAGTGTCATTTATTAGTCATTTATTCAAAGTATGCTAGGAGCAAGAAATATGCATGCATATGCCACATACGGTGTAGGCCAATACGGCTCAACGTTGTCTGCAGTGTGTGGGTAAGTTGACTTGTTTATCTTTGTCGCTGGACAGGGATTTATAGTCAACAACTTAGGAAATATGGCTTGATGGTTTATTTATGTAAGATATAATGTCTACTGTCAATTGTTTAAGTGTAATCGGATTACTCTGAGATAATTGACTAATCCTATTGTTGGGATAACAGTGACCACAACTATATTATAATTTAGCCTCAACAATCCAGCATTTAAGATTGACTGTAAGACTATTAGCGAAGTTGTAAAAAGCTAGGAGTACCTGCTCTATTCTACTGAGGAAATAAAATCGAAAGGAAAACAAAAAGCACCAGAAAAATGAAGTATGACTTAAAAAGTAGGACACAACAAAATCCAGAAATAACATCAGGAAATCTGATCAGCTTGATGAAACTAAAACAGTTCCACGATTTATACATCGCTGGACGAGATTCACAAAGAAAATCTCCAGGAATATCACTGCAAATTTAGCACGACTCATGTCACTAATTTTAGAACAGAATGTAGCACAGACAGCAGCAGGTTATCTCAAGATAGCACACACTGAAATAATCATCTCGTTAGATTTACACAATGTATTCGTAACTTAAACCAAGCTTAAGCGTATGGACTGTAAGTTTAAGTTTAAGAGTGGACAAATCATCAAAGTTTCCGCTTGCCAAGTCGCAGAAAGTGGAGCTTTCTGTGGGGCGGACATTTACGTAAAAAAGAAGGCTGGTGTTGGACGTCTGGAAATAGCGGCAAGTATAGTTAATTTCTAATTTCTATCTGTAGATCGTATACAGCACTTCCTCGATTACTAAAAATAGCATCCAGTCGGTCTGCTAGCCCAGTAGCTGCTCTCGCGGTGGTCACGTGCACTGCACGTGCACAGCTTGTACTGCGCACGTGCCACGCTGGCTACTTGTTCTGTGGAGGAGTGAGATCAGCCCTGGGAGTAGGGAGGTATGGAGAGTTAGGAAGTGCAGGGCAGCTTGGCGGGAGAGAGCTCTCTCATAGGGCAGCCGTGCTGTCGTTATAGACCAGCTATTTATAGGTGTGTGTGTGGTGCTGAGCCACTCTTAGTGGAGACGGAGACAGACAGCGCAGTGGCTATTTTTGTAAGCATACGTGTGTGTTTATTTTGATAAAACCAATTTAGAATGCCGCGTTGTGTGAGCAAAGTGTGCTGTTAACGCCAAGGACTGTAATGAATGGTAAATTAGGATAATTTATGATCGCGATGGTAAAAAAGATCGTCAGCCAATTGCGATAAATGAAATTAAGTGCATTACTCATGTAAGCTCATATTGGTCTGATATCAGAACTTCAGAACATGTAGCTTTTGAATAATACATGCATTAGACAACATAACTACTTTTCTGATCAACATTTGCACTTTGGCAAAATAGTTTTGATGAGCAACCTCCAATGTGTATGAAATTGAAAAAAGATAGGTATCTTGTAATTGCTAAAAGATAAAGATAAACAACGATATATAGGTAAAATTCGACGGCTGTGACTTTATGAAGTCTTTTGGGAACATCTTTCCAGTTTTTACATTACTGCTTAAGTCACATTAGATATCACATGTAGATACAACAATCAAATTTTCAATTAAAACGAGGTTAGCTAGTTGAGAACTTCAACTATAGAATTACTCGAAACGTCGCGAAAGATGTAGGGATTACTAAGTAAGTTGTTAAGGTAAATCTAAGGACCGTATACCGTCGCTGTGATTCAGGATTATATGAGGTCAAAGGCAGAAGACAAAAGTTCTTGTGGTTTGGTTAACTGAATTGCTTTAAAGAGCACAGTATACGCTGAAAATGGTACCTGCATTGTAAAACTAAGTATCTGCACTGGTGTTAATGATGGCGGCAATAAGGGCATCAGAGAAAGATTACTGGTACATCCATTTGTTCCACTGAATGGATCCATCGGCGCCAATTGCTCCAATTGCTCCACTAACCAAACTATGTGACCCTTTTACCGCTTATTGGTTAAAATCCACTGACTTAATTCAGTTTATTGCTGAATTATTGATGGAACTAAAAATTTGAAAGACTATAAAAGGCAGATTTTGTAATCAACATAAATTGATAAATGTCTCTAGTAGTCTGCTATAACACTTTAGTAGTCTGCCATAACACTTGCTAGGAAATCAGAACAAATCACTGGACACGGATGCCACCCAAAAAGAGAAATAATAAATGAATTAACTTTTAGGACGATTTATGCAGTTACGAGACTTTTTTCAAAGGGTAAGCTTAAGCAAAGACCATAACTCCGGATATCAATAACGACTCATATCACTCTATTCCTACACAGGACAATTAAAATGCGGCCTCCTAATTGGCTTGTTTGGCACTGCACCATTGGCTTCACGGACAGTTCGGTTGAGAAACAATTCAGGCACGGAACATAGTCATCTCGCCAAACAAAGAATAGCAACATTGAAGTTGAGGTGTGTGTGTAATTAGCCAATTAGTGGACTGATTGGGGCCTAACTGCACCTTAATAACGGTATTAGATGAGAAATGATGTTGTCGTTCCGGAGCATTCTATTGTCAAGTACAATGGACAATGGCGGGCATGGCAGTTGATGCTAATGTGCTGTCTATGGTAGTCAAGTTTCATTGTGATCAACAATTTTAACTAGATGGACGATTTTGGTACGTGAACTTTATCTTAACGTCTTCGTATCACGAACTTCAAGTGACTTTGAATCTGAATGATCGGATAATTGTTAATGAGTCGCATCAGAAGCTAAGTTCAACAGTGTTTTGATATTCTCTCCTTGATTCGAGTGAAAGACAAAGGATTTAATGGAAAGTCATGATCGATGTCTTTCTGTGTTACTACGCCGTCATCAGGACACTAAAAAGTTACATGTTAAACTTAAAGAATGATAATATCGAAAATTAAGAACAAGAAAATATCAAAAAGGGCAGCACAAACCACGGACAGGAAAATCAAAGACGCCTGGCGAACTTCGAAGTTCGCCTGCAGGGTAATACTGAGAAATAAACCAGACTTGGCGATAGAAACAATCTGACTTGAGTTGAGTGTTCTATGACGAGTAGCCAGGTCGCGTTTTTTCTTATCAAGTTATATATTTTTATTGCAGTTTCTAATTTATGTATTTAATGTGTGATACAAGGTTTAGGAATTTTCATGATCTTAAGTGAATATCACCTGACTACTTTCAGAGGATAAATATGAATGAGTCAATCCGAAATATCTCGAGGTAAAGAATATTATTTGTAGTCGATCAGAGATAAACAATTGGGCCTATAATCCTATACCCTAAGTATGATGGAGAAAAGGGTGGAACAGTTATAACAGTTATAACAGTTATAACAGTTGTAGCAGTTATAACAGTTATAACAGTTACAACAGTTATAACAGTCGTAACTAAAACTGAGATCGGGAGCTGTATGAGAAAGGTGTCATGTAGTTTGTATTACCTATTGGAAATAACGCACTTAAGTTAAACAACTGATGAGCTCACGCACTGGGTTGCGATAATAACCGGTAACAGTAGTCTGTAGAAGCTAGGAATCCGATGTTTTCTGCAGTAAAGAAGCTCAAAGTCAGGTTTAACTACTGGTGTTATAATCGTTAAGATATACCTGATACATTGTACTTATACCCGGGCCTTTTATCGTAAATTGGGTAGCAGATGGGATATCTAGCTGGTACTGTTGCTAAATTTAGAACAATCTCAATAGACGCAATGAACCTTATAGTTATAAATGTAAACAAAATACCCACGAAAAAGTTTTAAAATCAGCAAGCTTAGCTCGAATTGAAAACTCAGAAAACACTATTCTCCCTTACATAACCTTATCCCACTGTATATAATATAATGTGATTGCAGTGCACAAATAAAACAAGTATCTTCAAGAACATATGAGTGCATATTTTGCCGTCCATACCGTTTCTTCACAGGCTAATCCACTACTTTCATAGGCCAGTGGGCCACAATCAAAAATCGGAAACACTTCAGAAACAAAACAAACAACTCGGAAATTTCAAGTTTGTTGCCCTACCAACGGCCACAGAACTAACTGCTTCAGATCGTCACATTCGTCAAGCAATGCACTTTTATGTCTCTGCTCTCAATTGGACTTTAGTATGCAAGCAAAGAAACGGTTATAATTTTTGAGAAACATTTGTCTAACTATATCAACCAAGTGCATTTATACTGTAATAGAAGACCTAAGTATTATTTTATTGTATGAAGTTGTTGCTTTGTTTTTCCTTAAATACGAGCCTACAAGCGAAATTCTTTGTTAAAATTAGAAACCGCGGGTAAGCATAACAATGCGTGAAAACTAAGATTCAACACTCGATAGTCGTCAGGAAAATCCGGCACCGCACACCTGCTGGGAGCAAACTATCAAGATAACGAACTGTAGGACTAGGACTAGGAACATCTAACAATCACTACGGGAACAAGTTTAGCAGATAGGACAAACACTCGATATAGTAGAGCGAGATGCAGGGGGAGTGGTCACAGTAACATGTTATACTCTCATAGTGCACTTGAGGAGATACACTCTCACACGCACCTATCTACTAGATATCCGATAGTATCTTGCTGAGGTGATGTGACGTAGTAACGTATCGTGGTGACGAGTGACGTTACACTGGTGACGAGTGACGTTACCATGGTGACGACAGATTTGATGAGATGTTGACGACAGACGAGTACAAACTCGGTAAGGTATGTGGACTGGAACGCACAAGATAGTATCATCTTTTGTTATTTGCGGAAATACAGGCTTACAGGAATTGACCCAAATAGTCAAATACAGTAAATCCTCGATTTACCGGGCCTTTCGGGGGAAAGGGTTGAGGCCCGGTAAATAGAGGGGCCCGGTAAATAGAATTTGACCAAAATATGGCTTTATTTTTATTGTGTATATATGCCGTGGTTACGTTACATATATCAGTACACGTGTGTATGAGCTGTCAGCTTGCATGTTAAGGCTCTATGACAGTGTCACATGGCGAAGAGACCAAAATGTTACGTGTGTCGGTGCATGCTATTCAAAGCCCATATCCCATGGCTTTGTCCAACTCTCAATTGATAAACGTATCGTGTCATCGGCGTATGCGATCACGTCATGCTGATACACAGTCGTGTCAAGCATCTCGTGTATCTTTATCAGTGCAGTATACTTATAGCTTATAGCATGCTTTAATTGGGTACAGAAGGAGCCTTATAATGTAACGACCCTGATACAACAAGCTTTGACATGTGACACGCAAATAAAGGAGGGAGGTAGAGCACATGTCATCAAGTTATAAATAATTTACCTACAACTTCATAGTTTTGAAGAAAAATTGTTTTTGTGAAAATATTGAAAAATTTCGGGGGAAAAGAAAGAGGCCCGGTAAATAGAGGCCCAGTAAATCGAGGGTTTACTGTATGTTCATAAGCTAGCCTATATCTCAAAATTTATGAACTTATGTGCAAAACAAGAAGTAAAGGATTCCGTAAAGATTGTTTGCAGGGATGTACTAAACTTGAAATTTGAGTATTTTACTATTGCTGCTTTTCATGAATCATAAAAATTATGTCATGATTTTTGACAGTTGGCAAGATACGTAACTCGTATTGTATGGTCTGGTTCACGTAAGCCATAACTTGCTGGCATCATTACTGATGCCAGAAATAATGTCATATCGTTGTGCAAGATCACCCTACGATCGAGACTACTGGAAATATTGGTCATCATTTTGCATTTTTCGTCAACATTCTGGATTACATCATAATCACGATAATCAATGTAATTGTATTAAAGTGATGGTGGCATTGAGCTGTTAGTTTTGACTTACCTATTGATCACATTTAGAATTAGCCAATTGTCGATATAACAGCGAAAAAGAAATCATCGTGGAAAATTGGGTTTGACTTAGAATGCCAAATTTGTTGAGAATGCCTTTCAGCCTTTGCCAAAACGATTCCGACCATGATTATCTACTATATAAGACGGCCATTTGCAAGTACACTGACCCTGAACCCACAGTCGACACCCCAGACTTTTTCGCTTGTTGATAGTTAAGAAATATAAACTGTTCACCATTGCAATGCAACCTTTTTTTCTGTGGTCGAAATTTCCCCATAATTTCTTTCGAAGTTTATTTTGACTAAAAATAAAATAAATAAATTAAAATAAATGAAATAGAATAATAAAATTATATTTATGGTCGACGTCTTTTGACCAATAGAACAATCAGCACTCCTAAATGGTTAAAAAATTCGGGTTGCTTACTCCCCCCACCTCAATCTGTTCCCTAATTACATAATCATACTAGTGGTAATGAAGGTGCCATCACATTATACCGAATATAATGCTATTCATCGCGGCCAAATTATTACAAGAAGCTAAACAGCGAGAATTTTAAAAACTCGAAAAAGATACACGATCTAGCTGCATGGATCAGCTACTACAGAATCTGGAAGATCTACGTAACAAGGTACCCTGTGAATTATATCAAAACAAAGAGCAGACATGGGAATGTAAGGAATGTAATTAAGTTTGTCAAAATGAAATTGGTAACCGAAATTCAATAATTGAACTATCAACTGGACACACCGGCTCACTTCGCCACAGACTATCGATTGACCGCAAAGACCCTAATCCAAAAAGAAACTTCATATACATCTAACTAATTCTGTTAACTAGATTGCAGTTAAGACTATAGTACGGCTCCTTGGCAAGGTTCCAAAATGCGAAATACAAATTTTCAAAATCCTCCGCCACATGAAGCTCATACCGCACTGCGACTGGATCTATAAATAACCTACAAAGTCAATTATACACGAAGAGCAAGTACACAAACTCCTACTCATTTTACAGAACTGCAGCCAGTGCAGAGAGCCCATTATCTCCGTATATGGAATAATTTGACCCATTAGTGGCTATATCGGGAATAATGGAGAAGTTGCTATCTATATAGGGGATAATGTTAGCTCTGCTCCAGGTTTAATGAGAGTATCTGTAATAAACTTGTTAGAGTACAATGGATCCCGTGCTGTAAGATGACAGCTTCCATGTCCCGATTTGAAAAGGGGGAGGAGAGGGGGAAATAGAGGCAGAGTAACAAGAAAGGGGGTGGGGAGTAGACGATGTGTTTTCTCTGAATTATAGAGAACGGTATTCGTGGGGAAGAGTCTCAAATGTTCAATGATAAAACACCTTATTGCTCAAAATTTATTGGCTCTGCCTTAGTTCTGGGTAGTGAAATACTCTCAGATGGTCCAATGGACACAGATTGACCTCCAAAAACAAAGGTAGAAGCATTACATTTAGAGAAACGGGGTTTGAAATTTGAGACACCTCCCCACGAATATCGTTCTCTATTGGTACAGTAACTAGCATATTGCTACAATAACTAGCATAGAGCAACAGTAGGGTGGGAGGTAGGGTCTAGGTTAGTATCAGGAGGTCTAGGCTGGGAGGTAGGGTCTAGGTTAGTATCAGGAGGTCTAGGCTGGGAGGTAGGGTCTAGGTTAGTATCAGGAGGTCTAGGGTGGGAGGTAGGATCTAGGTTAGTATCAGGAGGTCTAGGCTGGGAGGTAGGGTCTAGGTTAGTATCAGGAGGTCTAGGATGGGAGGTAGGGTCTAGGGTGGACCAGGGGTTATGTTTTAGATAAGATGCTCTTGTTATTATTTTCGATAAGGTATGCAATACGCAATTCACCGGTATTGTTATATTTTCGAATTTCTGTACACTAAAACTCAGAGAAATATTTAATGCCTCAAATCAACAGTCATTGCAATTTAATTTGAGAAAATCAACAATTTACTGTTACTCAATTGGGCTGGAGGCGGCGTGTTTTAACATAATTTAAATCGAATTAAATCATAATTCAAACATATTAGATGTCAGGTCACGTAACATTGTAACAACATACAGATCATTAAATAAGGGCCACTTAAAGATAAGACGTGACCGCCGGAACACATATTCTGGAACACATATTCTGTTTACGGACTTAGGTCATTCGTCCATTCTGCTATTCTGTCAGATCAAACAAGGCCGTTAACTGGAAGAATCTTTGTCATTTGTTAAGTTTAAAGTAGTATATTGTAGTTATTTTATATCATATAGACATATAGTAGTTTATAGTAATTTGTTTCGTTATTTAATACCTATTTTCAAACCTTTTTCACATTTGAAAATTGTTTTTTGGATCTGCAATTGATTGGATTTGACAAAAATCCTTTACCTTTCTCAGTTTCTCCATGTCGCCATTCTTTTACGGAACTAGCATGTTGGTACAATAGCATTTTGGTACAATAATACATATAGCTACTGTAACTAGCATTTTGACAGTTGTAGCCTTGTAGGAAAGGGAGGAAATTTTCATCTAAAGAGCTAAAGAAACACCACCAAGAGTGTGACATGATGGCATACTTATTTTTACTTTGCGCCATCATTTCAATCAGACTGATTTGTGCTTCAGGTAGATCTTTTGTATTATATCACTTGATTAAGCTTGATGACGTCATCAATGGAGAACGGTATTTATGCGGAGTTGTGTCAAATAGTTGAGGATTTTAAACCGTATTTCTCAAATTTATTAGCCCTAGGCTAACACATGGTCCCATGAGTGTTACATAAAAGAAAATGCTGATCGCAAATTATCTGCTCAATAAAATCTGCATAATGAAGAGCCACTAACAACATTGACACCGAATGCATGATCGGATAATAATGATAAGCCAATAATATTTCATTTTCAGGCGAGGAAAAAGTGGCGGCACCCGACGGAACCGAACTGGAGTTCTCTGCCACATTCTGTAGTCTGGAACTATCTACCAACTTTCGGGAAACTGGATGGAAACCAGACTCATGGAGCGGCGACATTATTTTCCGCAGTCGTGACAAATCTGAGATATTGATGATAGGTCTTCATCCTGAGGCGGAACGTGGGGGGCAGGTTGCGGTTAGAAACCCTGTGTTTAGTCGGGGAACGGAGAAATGGGGCTACAGGTGGGTCGATGTCGAATTTCCAGAACCCAATGAAGGCATGGAAAGAGACTACCACCTCCAGTTTACTGAGAGCGCCTTCGTTCTAAAATGCAACGAGCAGGTATTTGATGTGTTTAAGTTTCTCTTGTCCACAGGCGATTTCATCATGCCTTCAATTCTGGTCTAGCCCATATACCATACCATGTAAACTATATAATGATTAATGACAAGTATATTATATATACCATGTATAAACTCTACACTGCAAGCTATAACTTTGAGTTTGAGCATGATGAGATCTAAATACAACCGCGCAAAAGCGCTTAAAATTATAAATATAAATCAATGAATTGACAACTCGATTTGTTAGCAATTACATGCTCCTCCAGGAGATGTTCAGAGCTGCATACTCCGAGCTAGCTACCGAAGGTGGCGCTCACAATGTTCGACAACCGATCGAGTCTGTCATGTTTCATTTGCTGGACTTTAATGCAGAAAATCCGAAGACAGGAGAAGTGCCATTGGTTCCGCTTTTGTATTCCATAAACTGTTCCTACCCATCAGCAGGTACCACCACCTTCCCGCCATTTCAATTTTTATTAATATCATTATAGTGGATCTCAAAAAGAGGTCTCGATGGCTAGGGAAGTAATACGAGAACGTGGATCGGACAAGGTCAGACAGGTAGTAATATACTTAGTACCATTATATATCATTACGGTCTGTTTCAAATTCAATTCATTATCAATCTTATAAATATGACGGTGATGGAAATTTAACGACAGACCTCTATGTTAAGGAGACTGACTCCCGGTCTTACCTATATTACGGTTCATCTCATCCCAACCACACGTTTAGCAGTATTGTATACTCGACATCACTAAGACTACGTAGGATCATTAACAACAGCGATCGCCTCAAACACCGGATCGAAGAACTTAAGGAATGTTTCTTCTCTGCAAACTACCCCAAAAAGATGGTGAACAACGTCACATCCAAAGTGTGCAGTATGGAGCGCCGCATCAAATCACACAACGACTCTAATAGTTCTATCTTAGTACCCACATCTCCAGACAGTGGCATTAGGGTTATATCAACATACGATAGTGATAAGGATCTGCGAGATGTTGTCATG
>JH155358.1:60442-79523 GCA_000226015.1 Mnemiopsis leidyi | reverse complement strand
TCCCCTTTCCTTGGAAACAAACTTTTCATAGCATCAAAATTTTTCTATCGCTGTCTTCTACCTGTGTGCAAAGTTTCAAGGTGCTTGACATTTCACAATAGCGTGTGCAAATTTTCAAAGTTAGTTAACATAAAAAAGAAATTTTTGGGACTTGGCAACTTTGGACAGGTGCCATTGAGTCAACTTTTATTAGTTTTGCGTGAAATTTTTACACCTGCTTAACAAAGGTATAAATAAAATTCGTGCAAATTTTCAGCATGATTCAATTAGAAACGGCTGAGTTTTATTCATGCAATGTAAATTTCCAAAAATTTCCAAATTCTCGGAAAAATGTTCTTTTTGCGATTTTTAAAAATGCGTCATCTTAGAATCAAAAAATAAGTGGTGCAATTGATGCCCATTAGGGTGCTTTAGGTTACTGTACAGTCCGTTGGTCTAGCTAAATTTTTACAATTCCCCCTTAAATTAGAAGTTCCAATGCTGAATGCATCTCTAACTCAGTTTGAGTTTATGCAGATCAAAGGCATTTTCATCAATTTTCATCACTTTTCAAGAGCACAATTTTTACGGTTGAACAGCTTCTAAGATAAATATGTAAGCCAGATCAAGAAATCTTCAGCACCTGTGTAAGTTTTACCACACGTAAAAATTGACCGGCTGGTCACCCAGCATCAAGCATTATCGGCGCAATTGATCCTTGCAATCACACCGACATAGCAACACTGACCAGACCCACGGTCAGACTATCGGACAGATAGTGCCGGAACGGCATAAGATCACGTGACTTGTGAAAGCGCCGGTTCCAGGATATTAGCTACTTTTATTTGTGTTGGTGTAACTGTTTCGTTCTGCTTCAAGATAGACTACCGGTTACATCCAAATTGAGATGAGCTTCAGCAAAAATAAACTCCATCATTCGATCGAAACACCGGCTACGGTGATTACGAAACTGTTCCAAATTCCAATATATGTCTCTCATATGAGCTGTAAATGGCGGGGATGCCCCATGAGGCCTGCAAAACAAGTTAGGGCAGCTGCCCTGTCGCTTCATGATCAGAGTCTCGTATAAAAAGTAACCCTGGCAGATGCCCAGGTGTCTCGTTATTCTACTTTTAGACTTCTGTACTTCTCGGTAATTACGTTTGCTATTAGTCATTTCGACATTTCTTGTTTGAGCTTTGTTTCCACTTCCACTAGCTATGTTATTACGATTATAACAGATATTCGAGGCCCGGTAACTTCTTTAATACAGTGGTAAGTTAACAGAAAAAGTAAGACTACCTCAAACCAAAAGTTTGAAATTTGACAGAAAGTTGGTTGTAGTGTGATTGTCTTACCGGAGGGACAGTCCCGAAAGGGATCCCAAACCGAGCATCCCGGATAACGTAGGGATACTGGGACATGTTCTCAGCACCACCGGCCGCGACTATGTCTGATTCTCCTGACGGTAGAGAGGTTAACAGAATTTGTACATCACTATCTTCATGCATGTAGGGCTGCCATTTGTTTTTTCCTAGAATATCCCAGCAGACGACTCAGGGACTGAGATAATGTTAATATAATTTAGTGGCGACAATAAGTCAATAAAAATTTGCGATAAGATTTAGTAAAGCTGTAGAGTTTGAAGGTGTAATTTTGTGGGCCACAGTAAGCTACGACAAATGTAAGTTAACAAAAGTTAAAGCAATTTCTAACCGCCATCTTTCTAGGCGGGTTGATATTATCTTAATACCATTACAGCATCTCCCTCTCCAGTGGTTTAGGATGTTTGGAAAACGGTGATTTGCAGCTATATTGTACATTTTCTAATGTAAGCAATAATGTACATGGTGAAACTATTCAGCTATAATACTTATTTCTACTCCTCCTTAGTCCTACACCGTCTCAGATTTGACAAGTCTGTAATACAGTAAATTATCTTTTGAAATAATATTTTGAAAGAAAATAATAACGTTTAATGTTTAAGTTGATCCTGCACCTGCCCATAACAGAGTATTCGGCTTACAACAAGGCAGTAATCTCAGTAACTAGTTTGTAGACCAGGTGTCTTATAGGCTAGAAATTTGAACGTTTTTGCACCTAAGTGACTTTTTTGTCGCAACTTCAGCCGTTCGAAGCTTATTTTCTGTGCGATTTCAGATTAGGTTGAAGTTAATTTTGTGGGCGTAGTATTTTGGCGCATGCGCATCATACATACCGGTACGAATAAAATCCGCTTTTAACGATATAATTATGATCGATCATCGAGAGTTCGACATCATCTTTAATTAACGTTTAAACGTTTAACTTTAGCGTTCAATTGGATATACCGATTTCCTAAGCTGTATCTTTACCAACCAAATGCTTATGCTGCAGGATAAAAAACATAATGTCGAACTTAACAGAAGAACCTTTCGTAACCAGTCAAGGAGTCGACATCACCTACGGAACAATCTGCATAACCTGCTTCCTGATCGGAACTCTCGGCAACATCCTCAGTTTCCTCTACTTCCGGTCCAAGAAGAGAGACATCTCCCGGCTGATGTACATGTTGATAACCTTTACGGACCTGGTTATCAGTCTGGCAGCATTACCAGTGGGGGTGACCCTCCTTTCTGGTCGGGAGCCCCTGGCGTTCGGTAACTTGTACTTCTGTACCGCCTGGTCTTATGCCTGGTACTTGTCCACCAAGTCCAGTATCTTCTTGGTGACTTGCTTGTGTTTCAGTAGGACCTACTCACTCTTGAGACCATTTTCCAGCCAGACTTCGCGGGGGTTAGCTGCAGCGGTTGGGATTTTCTTCTTCCTGCAGCTGGTACGATTGGTGGGGTTTCACGTTCTCGATGGGTCCAGGATCGTGTTTTACCCCCGTCAAGCACGTTGTGAAATGTATCTGAGCTTCATTTCCAATGCCGCTTATCTCCTGGCTGTGGTCTGCGAAATTCTGACATATGTAATACCCGCAATGGCAGTAATCACCAGTTGTGCCCTTTCTGTGGTGCTTCTCGTTTGTTCCAACAAGAAGAATGAACTGGTGGTGGAACAACGCTCTAAAAATAGAGCGACAGTGACCATACTGCTGTTTGCCCTGGTCTACGTTGTCTGCAATGCCCCCATGGCAACAATGATAATCGTACGGAACTACTACTACCACATTATCAAGGATTATGCAGGGTTTTACGATCTTTTAGACGCCTTTGACAAGCACTCCTACTTTGACGTAGCTTTTGGAACCCTTCTTCTGGCGACCAACTCAGCAGCCAATCCCGTGCTTTACTTCTGGAGGATGCACCGACTGAGAAAGTTTGTTGTCTCCGCTCTCCGGAATGTCAAGAATTTGGGACACCCGGCAGTGGGACCATCCCACACTCTTGAACTGTCCACAGTGGCGATAGGTAGATCACGTGTTGTGGTTCCCGCTGGTTGTACAGAGTAAGATTTACAGAACTCGAGACAGTTGAATTTGGGGGGAGAGCTTGGAGTCAGTAAGCGATCATTTCTGGACCGAGATTTTAGCTTGAATTGATGAAAGCAGATTGCAACAATATGGGACCTTTTACCAAATTATAGTTCAGATTTATAGTTCTAAATGTATCTGGTGAACTTAAGTGTAACTTTAAAATGCATTTCATTTCGTTTTCCATTAAAAATATTATATGTACAACCTCAACTTGATATCATTGGAATAATCTCAATGTTGAAAAAGACAACGAACAAAACAGGCACTCTCCAAGAAGCCCGACAGGGGGTCCACGGACCCCCCTGTCGCGGACCCCCCTTGCGTGTTCCTCTGTGTCAGTAATCCGATGAATTTCTTGGTGTAGTGAGGTACTCATGATGTATTGAATTATAGCCACTCCATCCATTGTCCTGCCTTATAAACCCAAGCTTAATACGTGTGCTTTACTGTGATCTTGCAATCAAAATAACTCTACGTATTCTATGATAAAATGCATGTTATGACTGTACAGGGGGGTCCACGGACAGGGGGGTCCACGGACAGGGGGGTCCGCGGACAGGGGGGTCCGCGGACAGGGGGGTCCGCGGACCCCCTGTCGGGCTTCTTGGAGAGTGCCACAAAACATAGATGTATCTCCTAAGTAGAATTGACGACACACTGGAAACAAACCTAGTTTAATTTCCTGAGCAGAATTGACGACAGATTAAGAAACAGACCTTACTTAACATCCTGAATAGAAGTGACGGAAGATTGAAAACAAACCTAGTTTAATCTCCTGAGCAGCATTGACGACAGATTGGAAACCACTTCCACACAGTCTGTTTATCATGTAGGCTGGACGTTCCTTGGGTACGCCACATCTCAGGGCCACGTGTCTTGCGGAGTAAATACCTGGTGCAGAAACCGGCATTGGTGATAATTAAATGTGCCTTTATAAGTTTACTTGATAGAACGAACAGAAAATATCGTTAAAAGGTAAACCTTCTTTTGAAGTGACCGGACAAACGTTTCCAATTACTGTAGAGCTGATATGTTCTGGATCCAACCCTGAAATGTACACCATCAAGTTAATGATCCGGCAATCAGCCGGAGTCGAAATGAAATATCCGTCATACTGAAATGGTTATCTGATCGGCTGATCCAACGAAATCGAAATCGTTAAGAAAATATAAAATGAAAAATAACCAGCTTGAGTGAGGGCGGCTTTAAGGGCTATTTCTGACAAGTCGGTGATAGATTTCTTTTTGAGTGAACCGCCGAACTTTCCAAAGGGAGTCCTCTTGGCTGCGACTATGAAGATGCCGGACATAGTGGGACTTGTGCTATAGGATGAAGGTTCGATTTAGGAGGCATGAAAGAGTGAGTGTTAATGTTATTTAGTTTTGTAAGGAGAGGGTTTAGAATTCAGGATGTATTTTCAACAATTGTAGTAAGGGGTTTTCTCTCCCCAAGTTCTATAATATAAAGAAATTAAGATGTTAGAGCTGCTTTCGGAAACAAATTTGATTAAGCTCACGGAATTTAAAATATAGCAAACATCAGCCAAATAAAAAAATATTCAACAGAATGAGCTTAAAAATAAATAAAAACCCATCTCAATTAAGATTCAAATAAGTTAAATCTCTAATCGTTTTATCTCTTCAATGATTTCGTTTTCAGTAGCAATTTTGTCCATCTGATTCTTCTCAAGAGCCTTACCGGCCGAAACCTGGGCCTTCAACTTCTCAATCTGGTTCAGTTTCTTTTTCAAGTTCCGTATCTTCTTTTCCTTTTCATCAACAATTGTAGACTGCAAGTCCTGCATGGTCGGCTCAGGTTTTGCGTTCTGTTCCTCGTTTTGTTTGGCTTTGTTTTCACGTTTTCTCTGATTTTTCATGGCTTGTTTGGAGGGCTGGTTCCTTGAGGCATCGCTACCTGGTTTGTAGACGCCGTCGTTGACGTTCGGGAGCAGGGATCTAGTGGCAGCGGCAGGCTTTCCACGCGAGCCTGGAGGTCTGTACGCCTGAATTGAAAACTTTTAGAGTTCTGTTTAGAATAGAAGAGGGAAGCAAACGAAGCGCATGGTTGTTATGGTTTTGAACTGCATTGGCCTAAAATTTCCACTGATGAATGAGGTCTGACGGAATTAAGTAAAGTGAGACACAATTTATTGAAACAAACACCACAAGTTCTTATGGCCAGAAGTCAGAAGATAATGTGATAATGTCAGATCATAAAGAGACAACTATGAAACCTGAGGTTTAGAAGCAGCGATCTCTTTAGAAGTGGCAGGTCGAGGCACAGGAGGTGGAGGGAGGAGGGTGGCCGAGTTTATCCACTTCAGCTGCCAGAGTTGAGTCTCGTCAGAGGGCACTCTCCAGTGATGGAGCGTCTTACCGCACACGTCCCATAGTTTGAACTCGTTGTCCTGCCTCAGCCGGGGTGACAGAGTACCTGGGGGGGGGGGGGGGGGGTTTAGCGAGGTTGGTGTGTTCAGATGAAGGTGTGGATATTTGGGTTTAACTTTAAGAGTCCGTTTTTATTTGGTACGTATTATCATTAGTATGGTAAGTGTTGTTATTATTATCAAACATTTTTATTGATTAATTTCGTCCCTAAGATTGAGTACCTCAACCCCCCTTACCAACAATGAAACAACAAAATAACAATTCAATACCAGTAATGAAGACATCTCCGGAGGGCGCCCACTCGAAATATGTCGTATCAGGAGCTACAAAGTCCGACAACAGTTTCTTGCTATCCATGTCGTAGAACTTAATCTTGCCTGAGAGAGGAATGAGTTAACATCGTCCGACCGAAACTTTAAGAATCTTCTTCAGTCGATACTATAATTGCAAAGATACCTGTTTCTAATATTCATAACAAAAATTCGTTAGAACTGCAAAGGACTTCCGACCCAACCCCTTGAGGTTGCCGCCTATCCCTCTAGAATACAGATAACCACTCTCAGATCACCATTCCTACACTCCAGGTCTACAGGCTCACCTCGGAGGTTTCCAAATCCACAAAGTCCGACCATGTTGCCCTGGGGGTTGAAGAGAATCTCGTTGTAGTGGTTCTCTCCGAACTCGTGTATCGGATCGCACTTCACGTTAAACAGAGTTGCTCTGACAGGGTTGATTCGTTAATGTTAAACATTTGGTAAGTTGGTAATTTACATCTGCATACAGTAATACACACATTATGAACACTTTATGCACATATAGTGCGTTGAATGTTCATCATTTAAGTGTGAATTAGGTTACAAATGTTCATCATATGTTAATTAAGTGTGCACATTACGTGTGCATAGGCATATTCATTGCACACTAAACTTGAGTGGTGAAGCAAATATTGTCAGAAGCTCAGGTTTGCGAAGTTTATGTGGTTCCAGGAAATGTTGATAATCGTCAACCCGTTACCAGGCTCAGGTCTCAAGGCGTGAAGTTTCGGTTTCGATCATCGAAATCATTATTAATGAAAATCATCGTGGTGGAGATAGCAAAGTTTGTTCATAAAGTTAGGAAAAAAGAGGTCAATTTGTGGGAACTGAAATTGTATGTTGAAAAATAATTTGTGATTTTATGTTGTTCATATCTTCTCCTAGAATCAACATTTACTATGCCAGAATTATCTTTTAAACGATCGAATAAATTCCATGCAGTCAGTAAATTCTGTTAACAGAAATCATTGACTCATTTGCTAGATTCAGTCTACTTAGCATGACGGATCTAGATCTATCTCCACAAACACAACACAAAGTGCTTGTGAAAGCAAAGTGACATTGATTAAGACAAAACAACCGGTTTAAAAAATAACCATCCAAAACCGATTCAGATTACACCATAGCTCTCTCGTCTGGCGCTAGTTAAATTGTTGTCGACTGTAATGTGACTAATAAGTTAACTGCGACAGTAGTATTACGAGGTAGTATTACGTTAGGAGTTCTGCAGCTGCTTTAGCCCGTCAAATTTACTTGTCAGCGGTGAGTGAAATAGGCGTATCTATGGAGGGTTTAAAATGTTCTTTCCTTCGAAAACAGTCTACATTTTCTTATTTTTCATACTCGTTGATGTATGAAGCGTTAAGCTTTGAAAATTAAAATGCGCAACCGAAAAAATGTACATATTGTCTCGACTTAAGTAGAAAGAACTGCGAGAAATATCTAATATTTCTAACTTGATAATCGTTTTCTCAGCAGACTAAGTTACACTTGCTACCAAGACTCGACTTGTATATTATCGTTTTATTTGAGTTTTTATTTACCGTTAATTTAATATTGTGTCTCATTTCTAGCTCATTATCATGATACATCAAATATTACACTGTTTTTTAAATTTGAGAAAATTGTTCATACCGAAAGCTAATATCAGACAGTTTTAACAACGAAACTTATAGATATTTTAGCACATTAGTAGACTGGTCACTGGTCAGGTACTTAGAGAGCAGACATATCCTCCACATCACGTGCCAGATTAAGTACTTGTAATTGCTCCACAACACTTAGCTTAGTTGTCTAGAAGAAATTTTTTCTCGATGACAGCCGGAATTCCATACTCCCTTTTCGCTTTTCAAACGACATCTTTTCCTTCATTTTCGCAATATATATTCCTAACCAGAAGCACCGAGCTTCAAATACCCGACCTATACATTGTATAGGTCGGGTATAGTATACAACCAACCAACACAACTTGACCAGATTTACCTTCACAGTAGTAAGTCAATGTTATTATAGCAGCTGAAGATGAACATAACAAGACATGACACAGAGAAAGCCAGCTCCACCGCTGTCACCTACTGGTACGCCTCCTCCTCCACCCCAACCCACTCTCCACCCTGGAACCCCGCCACCGACCACACAATAGCAACCCTCCTCCTTATAATCATCGTAGTGGGCCTACCTGGCAACGTAGCCGCTTTTCTCTACTTCAGAATTCCTAGAAACTCAACTTTACCCGATAAGTTGTATACAGCTATCATCTTCATCGACATTCTCACTCTTCTCTCGGCCCTCCCGGTCATTGTGTCTCTGTTTAACAACCGGGCTCCAGCTTTGTTTTCCCATCCTGACTTTTGCAGCATTTGGACTATATCGAATAACGCTCTTTTCAGGATTTCGATATTGCTGGTTACTATTTTGAGTTTTACTCGAACTATAGCTATCATGATGCCCCACAGAGCTAAGAACTTTCGAGCGAGTATGATAACACTATCTGTAGTGACATATATCGTGATTATTCTGACAATAGATTGGGTAGCACTAGCTCAGGGTTGGTTGAGAGGCGAACATTACACCCAATTCTCGTACTGTACGTTAATCCTTGACAAAACTACGCCATATTGGGCAAAACGGCTTTACGAAATTCTGGTACAGATCGAAATGATTCTACCGTCGGTGGTCGTGTTTTTCAGCTTTTTATTGAGTTCGTCATCCCTTTCATGGAAAACCCGGGTGGAATCAGAAAACGAGACATCAGCCAGCCTCAGACAAGCATCTGTAACGATCACACTTTTCACAGCACTGTTTCTGCTCTGTAACATTCCAATATTCACATACCAAACGTCGTGGCTTATACAAACCATCTCAGCCCCTCCAAACACCCCTACACTCCTGATACTACACGGACATTACGGTGGTCTGATGTTTCAATATTTCCCGTATGTCCTAAACGCGGGTCTCAATCCTGGGTTGTACGTTTTGAGGATGCCTCGTTACAGGGCAAAGATTGTCGGTCTGTTAAGTGGGTTTTCGCAACATTTCCGCTACTCGATAACTTCAGATTTATCTGTGTGAAGACCGTTTATTTTCGTAAAGAATTTTCCGTGTTCTGGCCTTTAATGTTTGAAACTTTGGCGTAGCCTAGCTTAGCCCAGGTGATATTCTAATTCCTGACTAGGTTTATCTTTGTTTGATTGAATCATTTTATGAGCTGGGATTGTAATATTTTTTTTAATTAAGTTTCTTAAATATTCTACTAAATGACTTGATAATCAGAAATTTCCCAGAAACCACTTGTAAGTTAAACTGCACCACTAAAGCGACACTATATTGGTTCGAAATTTGATAGGGCATAATTTCAAAAAGATAAATATTTGCCCAACGGAACATCCATATACATGAATGTAAAATAAGGCACTCAAAAGTATAATTTGAGTCTTTGCGACCGTGTGCGACCGCGTCTGTGTAAAATGAACACGTCAGTTTTGACAAATCCGGGCCCTTACTTGCAAGGCATGAAGCCGTAGAGCACGATAAACTCGTCTTTAGCTGGATTCCACTCAACTGAGTATACCGGACCGTTCTTCTTGAGGACAATCTGGTTGCTTTCACCGCGGATACTGATGAAGTAGAGCAGCGTCTGTCCGTAGTAACTGGGAAAGGTATAGAGTGTTGGAAGAAGGTGTGAATGTCACTATTGCGAGTTTTAAATCTACACCAGTTACAGCAAAATTCGGTAAGTTTTAATCAACCTGGATCCGGTTTTGTCCACATCATTGGCAGCGATGATAATCCCACATTTTCCAGACTTGTTGAACTTTATGTTAAGGTTGTCAACTTTCATGAAACTTCTGTGTGCAACGGCGGCTGAGAACATGTTGGGTAAGGTGGTGTGTCGTCAGTGTGTATGTTAAAGATTGGTTAAGCTCCTAAATAATTATGTTTACATGAAATTTAAGTAACAAATTATTAATTCTTTTTGTAAATCAACCATTGCATTATTGAGTATATACCGTTACACCATGGGTGGCTTGAGCCAATGACTTCTGACACCACATAAACAACAAATGATTAATATTAAATTGTCACCAATGTTTACCTGTTTTCTCGAAAGATCCATACAGATAGAGCTGAACAAACGCATGAGCACCCTTGATAGAGGGCACGTACAAAGCCACGTGGTAGGGCTCCCCTCCCGGAGCAACGAAAACTCCCCCTACTTTGTCACGTTGTATCCTGATTAGTGATGATGGTAAGGTGACGTTTGTAAAAGAGGGGAGGGGGAGGGGTATGGTATTGACCATTTAGGCTTATGTTAGTTGTGTCAAAATGGGACAATATGAACAATTAAAGATTGAACAATAAGTTACTAGAAAAAAAAAGATATCGTCAGTTTATCACTATAAGTGTGTCAGTCAAAACTCACGATGAAAAATGAAGTACTTGATCACGCACCTTTTAGCCACTTTAGAAAAGTCGTTGTCCTCAAAGAATTGTACCTCCGCATTGCAGGCTCTGGCACATGTTTTCTCGTCCTCGCTCCACAACGGTTCCCACAGACTCTGGCCTCTCTTAACGTAACCATAAGCTGGCTTTTCTTGCTGAGATGATGAAAAATTAAAAACATATGAAAGTAAACAGTTATTGTTCATACCTGGATAGTAGAAGAGTACTTTTGACTCCAAGTGTTGGTTGTTTATGGTTGCTGGTTACGTGGCATGGTGACAGTATTTTATATTAATGACAAAGGATCGAAAACCCAGTCCAACAAGAATCTCTACTCACAGAAACACTCATACCTGAGGTTCTGCGTCCAGTCTCCAGATCTCGACATTGGGAGTGTTTTCTGGAAACTCTTCAGAAACCTGGTACTGTCTCCATGTGACCAAGTGGGTGTTTTTCGGAGAAAACGCCATCAGCATGGTCCGGGAGCGGGCCAGAGTGGTCACTATTTTGTTCTCCTGAAACATTACTGTTAAGCGGTACTGGTAGGCGGTACTGGCAAGCGGTACTGGTAACTGGTAAGCGGTATTGGTAACTGGTTAGCGGCCATATACAGAATATCCCTTTTTACTTTATCTCCGATAACTGTGCTTGAACTTAAACATGAATTCTCAGCGAACAACATTACGGTGATTTATGAATATAATTATAAGATTCTGAAGTCAAAGCGCCAGTGGCAACATGGCATTATAGCAATGGCTCAATAGGAGCAATAAGCAACGTTATTAGGTTGAAAATGAAGTCTAACTTCCCTTCTGTGTCGTAGGTTCAAATGAAACGGAAGTTTGACTTCTTGTAAAACTTGATAACGTCAGACGACTTGTTTGGATCGTATCGAATTTCACTTTCTTTTGGCAACATAGCTGGGGCCTGTAGTCGCCCGGAGTAGAATTCATCGAAAATGAAGAAAACAGCAATGGAAGTGAACCACCTCAGAAGCTTAACCTAGTTATACTGTAACGAAGTGATCTAAATTCCCGAATAGGCATATTGTTAATCCTACTGCTACTGCTACTACAAAGACTTAACTAAGAAGCATCTGGTGACCTTAACTCATCCCAATTTTAACCTTTCGCCTTCCTTGTCACTTGGCATGTCGTCAAGATTTATACCTAGTTCACACTAACTTGTCAGGGTTCGCAGTTCCTCTTTTTCTTACATCCGTAAGTAAACTCTTTTGCCTGACCTCGGCCACGTAGTGTATCAGGATCCACAATGACTAATGGGATTAGATAGTGGAATCAGGCGTCAATGGTTAACTTTCAGAAGTCCATCAGTAAGAATGCTGACCGCAGGCAGAGGGCCGGGGTTTGTATTGTTTCATTAAACAGTTTTGGTCAGTCTGATTACTGATAAGCAGAAAAGATTACATTTATCAGTACTTGCTCACTATGACGTAAGCTGATCAAGATCGTGAATTGAAAAATGGACTGATTACTAAAATATACGTCTGATAGATAAAGCAGATGGAGAACCGCCAAGAGCAAATCTAATCAAACTGAGCAGAAGATATATACCAGCTTAAATTAGCTTATTTAGCTCGAGCAGCACAGACTAGGCCAGAGGCTAGACGTTGTAGTAGTACTCGACGAGTTAACCACCGACTGAGCGATCGACACGCGCGTCCGTCATGCCGGCCGGCCGCGCGCGCGATTTATGTGCGCGTTTCGCGCTAAGATAGACGAAAATTAATACATTGCGTCCTCCGTTATCCCTCAGATAGAAGTGAGACTTTTTGACATGGGCGCCAGGATCCCGTTTTGCTCAGCAATCTTTACCAACTACTGTTCATGCAAGAATATAGATTCAGAGCAGGAAAAAGCTGAGACAGGTGCTTGCGAAGAAGGGGTAACAAATTTACAAAGGGTAGTTCAAGCGGGGAAAGGATCTTTCGTATTTACAACTTGTTGAGGAATGGGCCCAATGAGTAACCTCTTTATTGAAGGAGTTGTTGAAAAATTGGGGCACAATAAAAACGAGAGACTTAGCGTTATGACAAACTATGTGAGGACACGTTTAAGATTCGCAATACTTTGAAGTACAGTGATAGCATTGCGAGAATTCCGGGGGAAGAATCGCTTTAATGACACCGGACTATACGAAGTGTCACTAGAGCTCATCCCAGTCTATAGGTCATATCGAATAAAATAAAATCAATATTTTATTATAAACTCATGGGTCAATTTAAATCTGGTCTATAATACTGTTTATTTATGTGCAATAACTTTTAAACCTTACCTCGACATCGTAGACAATAGTCTCAGATCCGTTGCAGACCGCAATGTACTTTCCATTATTTGACATGCACACCTGAAAAATACCTGATCAAATTTAATCGAAAATTTCACATTTATCCTATGCTATGTCAAAATTGCATTAAAGCTGCCCTAGATTGATCTTTTAAAGATGGCTAGTCAAAGATGAATTGTTCAAAAACAAAAGCTTTACTTACACCAGAACATCTCTTTGGTGTATCGAAGACGCTCTTAACGATCTCACAATTAGGATAGGAATACTTCTTCAGACCTTCTGATCCACGAGTCAAGAAAAACTGCTCGGCCATACCCACCACCTACAGGCAAAATTGGACGAGGTCAATATGGTGAACGCAAAATTAGACTGTAATTTGACGAGAAAATGTCCATTTTGACTGCGACAATACTGACAAGGATTTGCATGCTTAGGTATGTCTTAAGCGGACGCTAGATTTCCATCCCTATTATTCTACAGCAGATATATTTTTTCAGAAAGTAGAGATGTAACAAATCCCGGCAGTATCCAAGAAGCCCGACCCAGTACGCGAACCAGTACGCGAACTGGTTCGCATACTGTTTCGCCTACTGGTTCGGGTACTTGTTCGGCAATCCCTGAACCAGTACGCGAACCAGTCCGGACTAGTTATGACATGATAACAAGTAGGTCACAGATCGCAGATGTAAATTGCCGAATGAAAGTTGTGACATAACAATTAAGTTGGGGATGTTGTAAATTAGTAAGTCACACAGAGACTTGTTCACTTAATAATATACCAAATTCATGCAATAACGATATAGAGAAACATAACATATAATCTAATAGAATACAGAGTCAGGTAGAAGGAGGATTTCTTTATATACCACATCTTAAACGTAACCGTTACTTTCCTTCAGCAATTTGCATCTGCGACATGTGACCTACTTGCTATCATGTCATAACTAGGGCTTCTTGGATACTGCCCAAATGGTCACGGAGATGGTTTAAAGTGGACGGATTTTGGGGGTGGGGTGGGTAAGTAGGTAGATGGACGTGTTCGCTGTCCGGTGTCCCACTTGCTCCTACATAAAGTAATTTAAATTACGTAACAGATGAAATAAATGATGCGCCGCGTATTACACTGACTGCTGACTGCAATTACTTCCTACGTGCACCAAATCTTGGTATTTAAAGGTGAATAGGCGCGCCATATGAACACTTTTTTTAAATAATTAAATTTCAATACGTAACGTGAGGACAGGGGAAATATGAATTGATTTAAGATTGCGGGTATAGCTAGCAAAATATAGCGGAGAATCGACAATGTCGGTGTCTTAGTACTTGTAGATTGACGATTGTTGTAACAAAAACTCAACGAATTCACATTTTACACTTGGAAACGATCTAACAACGATGTATTGAACAAAAGATATGACCCCCTGGAGGAAACCGCGAACGTATTTACAGCAACAGGAAATAAATCAACAAGAAAGGACCTTACTGCGTCCGCGACACTGTGTCGCCCACGTTTACGGTATGCCAAGTTTTAGGAACACGCAGCACTCAGCAGAGTTCTAGACACGGAGTTGCCGCCATTAAGTCTGAATGCGTTTCTATCTCTCAGCTTCACCTGGTCTTTGTAATTGTAGCGTGGACTGTCGTTCAGGACCCAAGAGCTTGGTAGTGTGATAACAATTAAATTTAACGTTCAAAACGCTTTAGTTTTTAGTTAGCCGTTGCTCTTACTTCATTGCGGACGGTAGTATCTAGTTTACAAAAATTCATAGTGAATATCATCATTTATCAAAGTATTAAGTTTACGATGGCTGCAACTTCATAGCGGTATCTAGTCTAAAAGAGAGGTGGAAATCTTAAGCGTCCGCCTGAGACCAAACAAAGCGGGCGCAATTCTTGTTTATCTTTGTATTTGAATTTAGTTCTAAATTACGAGCTTCATTAGTTTTTTTTAATTTCAAAAAGTTAGTTAATCTGAACTAAGCTGTACTGCAAAGAACTGAAAACTGGTATATTATATTTACAAAGATACATCAAAACATATTACACACTTAAACATAGAGTTACTGCAGATATTATGTTTCCTACTGTACAGCAATCGATCAGAATAAAAATCAATCCATTTTAAAGTATAAATTCACCAAATGTAAAAACATAAATTCTTTTAAATGTTGTCGGAAGCAAGAACCAAGTGTTTGTAAACACTGTTACTTGTACAATGTACGGCACTCTCGTATGAGGCCAACTTGCAACTAAGGTGTCTGTGATAAAGTAAATTGGTGGTTGCGAGCAAGGAAGGAAAAAAGCTACAGGAGTTTTCATACGTATCAGACAGATTACTGGTCGGAAAATAAGGCACTGGGACCGGAGCAGGAATTGAACCACCGGCTTCAAGTAATCAAGACAGCTGTTGCTACAACCACTAAGCTACCCAGCCCCTCAAGGCCTGGGTAGCTTGGTTATCCTCTGTCTGATACATGATATGGTAGATCCTGTAGCTTTGACTTTACTTGCTCTAAAGCTATATATGAGAGAACTTGAATAAATCTTTACTGACTTTCCTTGAAACAAACTTAAAATAGATGTATTCAGTATATAAAAGTAGCTGGGAAAGTACACAAGGTAAAAATGGCGTGAACATTATCTGCAGACGACACGAGTAATTAACATCAAAATCATAGTTTTTCATAATATTGAGACTATTAACATAAACAATTTAACAAAATTAACAGCAGAAAAACGGAATCGAGGTCCTCTTTATTCAGAGCAGCAAAACAAAATCAGGTACACACTACGTTATTTTACCACCGTAAGTACCTATAGGCGGTCGATATTCCTTTGGCAGAATTTTAAGCTGGAACCCATTAAAGGCATATTTGCTCGACCCTGTGTTTTTCTTACAGTTCAAGGGCCTAACACCATGGCTGCGTAATGCAGCTAAGGCGTTAGTAAAACCAGTGGATAACAGGTTATGATCTCGTGAGAGCGCGCAAACCGACTCATATGTAACTGACATGCCGGTTCTGTCTTTGGCTGACTTGCAGGATGTGACACGCGATCCCGACATAAGGCGCACAGCCTCATCCACTAGCGATAGCAACTTCACATCTTTGTATATGTGTGCACGCGCGTGTTTACAAATGGGAGAGATGAGCGAGTCTAGTTTTTGTAGGTCAGCGGGAATGTTATTCTGTGTGACGTATTCCTTGTACATCATGAAGTACACTTCTAACTTACAGAGACCGTCAATGTTGATTGTGTGTTCCATTGTGTTGGTACCAACACGTTCTGATAACATCTGCTGCTCGTTCACCCCTTTAGTGAACAGCATGGTGCTTATTGGAATGGGCTTCCTGTTTTTAAGTCCGACCGGCAGCATATCCCAAATAGCTGTTCCAACCCCAAACATGATTGTAACTTTGTAAGAAAGTCCACTGAGAGAAAACTCGCCCAGTTCATCAGAAGTCAATACAATGTTGCAATGCGCGAGATTATTTATTGTTATCCAGTGGTCTCCCAACATTACCAGCTCCCCGCCGTGGGTGCTCAACAAACATTGGAATTGGATCAGGTATCCTATGTTATCGAGAAGATTAAAGAATGTTCTGTCGTTCCTAGTGTAAGCATCGAGTACCGCAACATGGAAGGAAGTGTAAATGGCAGTCAAACCTTGGCTGAAACACTGGTTCATACGGACCTCTATCTCAGGAGTCGCAGAGAAGAAGGAGTGGAATATCTTGTTTTCCTCAAGCAGCAACATGAACATGAGCCCTTGTCTAGATTGGGTTACTAGAGGCTCTAACGAGGCTAACATTTTCAGCAAATCCCGACCGATCGTCTTACTTTTCTTCTCGACCGCCAAGATGAAGTTAGTGATGGCCATGGTAATGTCGGTTTCAGCTTTCTGTTTCTCACTCCTACTCGACAAAGAGCTTGATCTGGAGTTTACCGACTTTACCCGGTATTTTTCACCGTCCCAGACATAATCTGTTTCTGGCGCAGACCAGTGCCTAGAACGCAAAGCGCTAAAACTTGCCGTAGCCTCGGCCTGCTCCTTCATCTGCACTCCTACCATTACATCAGCCGTTTTACAAAACTCAGTCAGGTCAGATATCTTAGTCGTCAGACTTACCGCCAGGTCATACATATCAGCCTGCTCCAGCGCTATGGAGTCTATAATAATCTGTTTATACTTCTCTATATCACCCCAGATCTCACATAGCATGTCCACGTTGTTCATTATACGGTCGTGTCTGGAGGAATACAAACTGTTCTTACCCGCCGCAACCAAGGCTGACTGTAGCGACTGTTTGTAACCAAGACCGTGAGAAGCAAACGCTCCGACTGTGAGGGTGAAGTAGTTAGTTTCGCACTCGTCAGGATCACAGACACCCAGGGTGTAGATAGCCAGGTTTACCGGGCAGTACTGCCACTCGCTCTCCTTCTTCAGAGTGCTCCTCCTGAACAGAGCGGCTCCCTCGTAATTTCCAAGAAACCTTTTAGCCCGGATCAAACTAAGTAGTGATGTTTCGTGGTGGTTTATCAACTGGGATATCATGGGATCATACACCGGGTCAAGTGACGTGAACTCTTCAAACGAGCTGATGATATTCTCCTTCTTGCTCAACAGGAACTCTATGTAGGCCAGAGGAAACGTGATGGAAGCTTCGTGAACCCAGTCCTGCTCTGAGACATGGATCTTACCGTGGTTTGTCTGGAACATGAAACCTCGGTGACAGTCCAGTTTCAGGGAATCGGAACTGTTGACGATGTGCTGGAGTGACTTGTGAGAGGTGGGGAGGTTGTTGTTGTGGGAGGAGGAAAGTTCTAGAGTTATTGTTCCAGCGTTGTCGTTACCTGGAATAACAGATTGGTTACTTGGAGTAACAGCTTGGTTACCTGGAATTACAGCTTGGTTACATGGAATAACAGCTTGGTTACCTGGAGTAACAGCTTGGTTACCTGGAATAACAGCTTGGTTACCTGGAATTACAGCTTGGTTACCTGGAATACAGCTTGGTTACCTGGAATTACAGCTTGGTTACCTGGAATAACAGCTTGGTTACCTGGAATTACAGCTTGGTTACCTGGAATTACAGCTTGGTTACCTGGAATAACTGCTTGGTTACCAGGAATAACAGCTTGGTTGGGGATAAAATCATAAGATCTGGTGCCTAATTTCAAGAGCTAAGAAATAATAATGTCAGCTCCATGGAATTACTACATGATTATCAATATTCTATAAATTTGGCTATAGTGGGTGCCCCATCAAAAGAATGTATTTCTTACTGGATGCACCCTGCATCACATGAGCAGCTTCTTTATATTGATAAATTATTTAGTCTTGAAATTATATTGTGATGCAAAATATTATAATTACAATTACAATTACATACTTCTTACCTAGATCATCACGAAGGTTGAACACCAGCTTTGAGTCCATGGCAGTTTGTACAGAATGCAGATCAGTCACCACATATCCCAACACAGCTCCGGTAGTCATGCTGTTTATACAGAACTTTAATGGGGACTCGTCCCCAACATTCCTATCGTCCACCTCGAAGAGGAATGTTTTGGTGTAGTGGGGCGTGTAGGTGTGGTCCACATTCTCGGTCTGGTACCACAAGATCCACTTTTCGAACCTGTTCACGTAGACTGACGCGAAGGTGTTTTGGGTGGGAGAGTTAAGGGGTAGCTCACAGGAAACCACAACCTGGGGAAGGGAGGTTGTCAGGAGGTTGGTTATCATGGAAACAAAGTCAGGTAGCAGAGGCAACATTTAAGTGCGGTGAGTGCGATTTCGCACAATTTCCAGTTCTCCGCACAATCCGCACAATTCTATATTATCCGCATTATTCCGCATATTTTTGGTTTCACCGCATATTTTCCCAAAAATCGCACTTGATCGCACAAAAACCAAATATTTGTTGTTGCATCATGGTTTAAAAATGGGACCTTTTCGTCTCTAAAATTGGGACATTTTTGTTTCCACGTGCTAAATGGAATTTGGGACGTTTTCGTACCTTGCCAATTGGAATCTGGGCCGTTTTCGTACCTTGCTGATCGGAATGTGGGACGTTTTCGTCCTTGCTGATCCGAATCTGGGACGTTTTCGTCCTTGCGCTTGACAAGCCTAAGTCGGAATGTAGGACATTTTGGTACTTGTTGCTCGGAATCTGGGACGTTTTCGTCCT
>JH155358.1:30682-45742 GCA_000226015.1 Mnemiopsis leidyi | reverse complement strand
AAGAAGTAGAAGACATATAGCATAACAAATAGTATTAGCATATAGTATAGCGTATAAAACAGTACTAACTTCCAGGGGTTAAACTTGCGTTTCCTCCTCCTAAACTTATTAATCTGATCCTCAGTGAGAAGAGAAGCATATAGTACAACAAATAGTATAGCATATAGTATATCGTATAAAACAGTACTAACTTCCAGGGGTTAAACTTGCGTTTCCTCCTCCTAAACTTATTAATCTGATCCTCAGTGAGAAGAGAAGCATATAGTATAACAAATAGTATAGCATATAGTATAGCGTATAAAACAGTACTAACTTCCAGGGGTTAAACTTGCGTTTCCTCCTCCTAAACTTATTAATCTGATCCTCAGTGAGCAGAGATCTTATATCGTCGGGAAGTATAAACTCGTCTGCGCTTGTCGGCCTCAACTTCCATTCCTCGCTCTGACCGAATGTACCTGTACACGACGCATGTTGTATTACCGTAAATATGCGAAAATTAAACGGGGAAAAGCACGTGGCTTGGGGTAATATCAGGTCGATTAATTTTATTTCTCAGACGCTCTTGGTTAAGGCCGATTATGTACGCGAAAGAATTAAATTTCAGCATAATTATCGACTCTAGCCAGCTGTATCGTCGAAATAATAACAAGATCATTGATCAAAGCTGCATCGTCGAATTAATACCAGGATCAAAGAAGATAATTTGCAGATAAAATACAAATTCCGTAATCACCATGACGTCACAAAAGCACGAGCTCCACTAACCTATATAGGTACCGTTAAGTGTCCACACCCGTATTGAACAGTCAGTACTGCTCGTTATAATCAGGTTCTTTACCGGCACCAGCTCCACGTTTGTGATCGTACTCAGATGGCACTGGAACTTGCCGTGAAGGGGCGGCTCTGAGAACCGCACTGCAGGTTGCCGGTGTACCGCATTGGCGGAGTACCGCTTGGTGTGCGGTACGTTGATACACCACCGCGATATTTCGTACACCTGCAGGGGATCGTGTAAGCATATATGTAATAGGGTTTTTTAGATTTGTTATGGTATAGCTGAAATTGTGAGCTAAAAATATTAAGAACATGAAGTACTTAGATTTTAAATTCACAGGTGCAATGCCTAAGATCGAACTATTGGTTTTGACACGAATGTCCCAGAACTTTTTAACTAACTGAGACCCAGCCAGTCGTATCCCCAGTAATAAGGAACAAATTTTGAGGGTCTGTTGTAATAGCATGTATACTGTCGTTTGCAGTTCCACCCCTTATCACAGGAAACTGTCCTAGCATTCCTGAAATTGTTTACATAAGCTGGAGGTTTTATGTTTATACTGACTTACAATAGCTCCAAGTTTAAAATGGTGAACTTCACATGAGTCTGCCTAGCTTAAAGTTTAAACCCGTAATGTTCTAGTGATTTGAAATTAAGAAAGTTAAAAAATACAAATTAGTATTGCAAAAATGGTGGAATATTTTTCGCGAATAAGGCACACGTAATGTAAATCCAGTCTTTGGAATAGAATTGGAAGCTACTCGGCTAAATTGGCTTGTAATTCCGCAGTCGGCTAAACTTGACGCAACTGATAGCTGTAATTAGAGTTCTTTAACTCTGACCGTGAAACAGTTTATGCTTTAGTTTATGCTTTAGAACTTTAGAAACTTTAATGTTTAGGATAATGCCTTTCGGCTGTTTAGTTCCGATTTGTTATTATCTTGTTCAAAAATTTCCCAAAATATTGTAGTCAATTGATCATCATGTTATCACTGTACAATGAGACTATTCGATGCAATTTCATGAAACAATAACTATATAACTAAGTTAATTTATCCCTTACAAAGCAATATACTAATAAACCAATTTAATTATGGAGCTGCAAGTATCATAATTTATGCACGAGCAGGAACGCGATAATAACACTAGTCACTTGAGGATCAACAACGTTTATATTACGTCATATAATTTGAAGTAACTACGTAAGGATAACGACCACGACCAGCCTGATAATATTGATAAATTCATGACGACACAATCTGCTTTATAACCAGTGTCAGCTCAGACGCCTAATTAGAATTGATTAGGTCCCTGTTGCATTAGTAGTGCTGTGCAGAATGAGCAACCCTAGCAACCCTAGTACAGAGCACTCGACCTCCTCTTAACACCACCTTCCCTTAATCTTCAAACCACAATTCAAACTTAGTCTGATTACTGCAGCCACGTAATTGCCGGGAAATGATATAATCAGCTCAGTTGTATCTGCTAAGGTTCCCAGTCTTAGTTACACCGTACACGTGTCTTGTACTATAATCAACTACTTTACTAAACCATCTCCAAATTAGCCGGATTCTGGAGATCAGTTTCTTAAATTCAAGGTTGGTTGATCTGTGTCTGACAGCATTTGTGAGAGTCCGCTTCTCTTTTCTTTCAGTCCTTTTCAACTTTTCAGTAATATTAAAGATTTTAATCGCTGTGTGGAGACTGGAGCTCTGCAAATTAGCGAAAGCAACTCCAAAGCTTGGACCCCATGATGGATGCCATATGCAATAAGCTATGATAGCATGAAATATCTACCAACTTATTCACACGTGTGTCGATCTGGAGAAGCATAACTCCATTAAATTCTAGTATTGCTTTCTACAGGCTATCCTGACATTAAATTCTTGGTTAAAAAAAATTTAACTCGTACAACTTCCGAAATATTCCGTGTACGGACATCTTAAGGAGCTGGTGAGTACCAAGCAGAATTCATTATCACCTGATATGCAAGTTCAAACTCATTCTGAATGGAATAGACATTACACCGAAGTGGGATTCGCGTCACTGATATCCTCCGAGATTAAATTCCAGGATAAATCCTGTACCAATCACAGCTTGGTGGCCTGGACTGCCTGCCTCGGACGGGTTTCGAACACCTGGTCTTCGGCGTGGGAAGCGAGTGCTAGTACCACTACATCACCCGGCAGACAAAACTAGGTTTTAAATAACTAGGTTTTACACGATTAAGAATGAAAAATTAAGTTTTATCAACGTATGGTTTAATTTTCATGAGTTGATTCTGCTATTTAATTCTCAAATCCGGAAGCTATTCACAGCTACACATCTGCTCAGGATATTTTTCCAATAACAGAATTTAAAATTTTACAGGCTTAAAAAATTTACCTGTTACATTTCACGAAATATCCTTAAACTTTGATAATGAAGTAGAAAACAACTTACAGGTTAAGCAATTTAGTAAAAAAATATGACAGTAAATATTTGATGGGTCATCCACCGAACAGAATTTGAATTTGAATTTCGCGTCATTAGTTTTACATTTACACGTAATATCAATAATCATGTAAACTTCATATTTCGCATATCAGATTAGAAAAGTCGTTCTGTTTCAGTAATTTTGTTCTTACTTCTACCTCCGGTGTGATATATTTGATATTGTGCCATTTCATTACTGTCTAGTGTGATTATGCTATTAAACTGGCTCTTTAGTCTGCAGAACTCTAGAAACCAGTCTTTAGTTTATTCCTTGCTAAACTTGCTGATAGAATAGTCGTCAAGTTGGCAAGATTTCGCATTTCCATTAAACGCGAACGTCGAAGAAACTGTTAACGCATCGAGGTCAATAAAGCGATTAAATCCTCATCATCTCATTACTACACAGCTGTAAATTTCGTCAGCGGACGCGGAGCGAGAACATCATGAAGTTTTTGTGATCTCATTAAGATCGAGAGGTCATAATTCGGTTTGTAAAAACCAGTGACCGTTAGTTTCTAATTGTGTAGACGTCTATAACACCGCCGTTATTCTCATATGTCTTCTTCCGGCCCAAACGCCAAGCATCATACTGACTATCCTTCTAATTTCCAGTGAATGAGACGTGAACAGACTTGAAGTTACAGACAGTGGTATCGCACCGTGTAATTGCCCTAACTTCGGAAAACACCGGCCATTTTTGCAAAAATAATTTAATTATGTACGGAGGGAGAAGTTCATCGGATATCTCATGGTTCTATTTAATTTTTATAATTCTAGTTGCAAGCTGACATTATTTTCTGACATTATTTCGATCATTTGTGCAGTATGTTCGATATTTGATGATGTCCTGCTTAAATTGTCATATCTCCGAAAAACTGCACTATAGCTGTTAAACCCTTAAGGCTTAAAAGTTGTAAAGTTGTCCGCAAACTGGACCAGAAAGGCCGCCTTTCGTAACTTTAAAATAGTGTTAAAGTCTCGTTATGTCGTTAGTGTTGCAGGGCTCAGTAGTGACGGAACTAATTAGCGTTAACTGACGTAAACCAAGTTGGTGACTACTAGAACTGCACGTGTACCTGCACAGATAGTGGATGGTTTTATTTCTTGTTCATTCGTATTGTGATTTCTTTATACAAGGAAGTGCTCTCTCGAAAATGGAGACAAGCTGAGGGGCATTCCGCATTGTGGCGATGTCTTTGACCGGCCAACTGTCGGCCACCAAAAATTTCATTTGGCACAATTATTTTTTAGTAGGGAAAGACATCCATTGAACGGTAAAATATGTAACAAACGTAATATTCCCAATCTCAGAAACATGGCAGTATTTGGAAACGTATACGGTCACAAAGACGGCACAACATCCCTTCTTTACACGGGTACAATCGGGGACACATTTGCCAACTACTTCTTTGCATTCATCTTCATCCTTCTCTTCCTTCTCTCCACGGCGTGTAACCCCGTTATCTTCGTCCACTACCGCCGTCAGAAACAGAACATTTCCTCCATACTCTTCCAGATATTGAGCTTGAACGACTTTTGTACGTGCTTGGTGAGCGTGCCCTATATCTTGTATCTCCTGCTGGGATATGATCTTGAAGAAGAGAAGAAGGAGACGGAGCTGCAGCCCTGGCAGGTTAGGGAGTTAGAAGATTTAGTTTCTCACATAGTACTTAGTGATTTTAACCGTTCAGGATGGCCATTATATATTATTAAGAATATGCTATATATTCAGAAATCGGTTACAAGTTGTTAGGATATGTAACCTTGACTAGCTGTTTTGTATTCAAAAAGTGAAGCTATTAAATTTAGGGTTCACCTCATTGTCCTCACCCACATATTCTCCTTTTTAGATTTGGTACACAGTTATAAGAATCTGTTTATTCAATTGGAGTATATTGGTTGGAGCAGTGTTAGGGGTCGTCAGATCTCTTGTCATATGGAAACCCTTTTTAAAGATTAGGAATGTGTGTGTCTTGCCTATTCTAGGTGCAGCAGGTACTCAAGTTTTATAATTTATTACTGTAATTATGTTTTTACAAAGCCTTTAATACAAATATTAGATAACGCCAACGTACGCCAAAGCGATCGCAAAGAATCAAAGTTCAAAGGAGAATACCTTACAACGTGTTAAATTATAAAAAACAATGACCGTTATGATCATTTAAAGAAATTAACATCCGATGTAAAAGAATATTCGCCAATTGACTAAAATCAACTTTCAGCGTCAGTGATGGCCGGAACTGTAGTACTGCACGTGACATACGACCAAGACGCCCTACACTGGTCAATCTACTCTCAGCAGGTCCTGGATTTCGCTCATCCAACCATCACCACCATCCTCATCATCCTCCTCTACGTGATCACTGTCTTTGTATCCCTCACCAGTGCAGCTGTCAGCATGCGGGGACTCCACCTTCACCACATTGAACGAGAAAAGGCGGGTCTGCCCCCGGGTGGGGAATGTCCGGCATGTCTTACTGTCGTTATCATCAACTGTTTGGTGATGGGACAATTCCTGGTGGCCATTCTGTCCTTAACAGTGATGTGGGCCTGCCCAGACGAGACGGTTCCCATACATTATCTGGAGTTCATACAGTTTCCCCTTGCAAACTGCATCTTGTCCGCTCTAAATCCCGTGATCATGTTAGTTAGGTCTGGTAGGTTCGGGAGTGCGGCTGGGAAGGATAAAAAAGGGAAGTCAGGAAAACAGGTTCAGCTCACGGAGGAGAAGAACATTTCGTCTCTGTGAGGCACATGTTCTTGAACCTTCCCCATCAGAATCAGGATATTCTGGGTTAAATCTCTGAGATGTGGATTGAGCGGAAATCGATTGAGATCTTCCTTCAATTTTCATGACTTCATAAATCTACGACGGAATTCGGCCACCGAACATCCGAGGTTTATACATTGCCAGTCCATTTATTCATTGCCGGATGAAAGGGTGCCTGAACAGGATTCAAAACTAAGGACTTAAATGGTGGAGCTCAGTTTGACTTCAACATTGGCTAGAAAGCTACAACACAATATAATAAATCCATACAAAGTTACTCAAACTACAGGATAGTAACGATAAGAAACACTTACCTCCGCCCCTACATGACCACGCCCTTATGATGCCGTAACTGTGGGCGGATATCAGAGTTGCTGTGTTGTAGGAGGTACTTCGTGCCTGGTTTGGCAATAGTTAGTAGATTTATATTTGGCAATAGTTAGTAGATTTATATTGATTATTTGATCCATCCTTATGACGTCATGTTCGTTATCTGGACCAGGTGCAGAGATCGGGTGTAAATTAATACTATTTTACGTTCTTGAAAAATTGAAATTTATCTATTTATGCCATAATATTATATTTATTCATTGTCAATTAATTTATTTCACCCTACAAGTATACTAATGTTCGCCCATAATACTACTCCTTGAAACTGCATAATCTCAATCTAAACCATCTCAATAAATATTCACATACTGTCAAAAAGCATATCTTGTCGACAGAACAGTCGAACTGTTTTTCTCCTGGGCTGTTATGACTGAAGAGATGGTCTTCCGAGGAAGACGGGTTGTACAAAATAGGTTTCCCACACGGTACACTCGACCGCCTGGAATGGAAAATGATTAATTTCCTGATACCTGTTTCTTTCCTTGAATGAGAAAAGTGGTCAGAAGGAATGTTGAAAAAACAGAATTCTACCATATCTATGTAATTTAAGTAAAAATATGCGACGTATAGCGGGTACAGTTACTGTTCAAACCTACAAACTACAATTTCTCAGTAAGTTGTTCCAATGTCAACTACCCAATGGTGCTGAACAATTACTCTTCAGGGAGAGTATTGTTTACCGTTTCTGTTTATGGAGAGTATTGTTTACCGTTTCTGTTTGATGTTGCTGATCCTCCTGTTGTTGATAGCAGGTAAACTAGGGACTGTTTCCTTCATCTCTTCCAAAGATGTGCTGTTAGTCGGGAATGTATTTGCCATGGGCGAGTAGTAAACCGAACAATGTCCTTTTCCTGAACGTTTTTTTATTAAGTATCTTTTAAGTGTTAATAATAAGAGCCGCAGCATTGACAACATGTCAGCCATAGGCTAAATTGCTTAACAACCCATGCGCTTAAGAATTTGAGTATCTAATAACCGTTCACAACCAGGAAACCAGTATTCGATGGAGACATAAAGAAGTTGACCAACCCTCAGGAGTGCAGTTTGCAGCGGAGAGTCTACACAACACAATGTCGCATCCTGAATTTCTAACTATGATAGAACCGTCGTACATTGAGTACGCAATCGTGTCCGACCTGATAAGGGTGACTTACATTGTTACCGTGATCGTCACGGCGTGACGTTGGAATCTGAATTTGTAAAGTCAGAACACGTTATCAATAATCACGAGAATAAATGTCACGTCCTTCTGCAGACGTGACACCTTTAGAGCAGTAGTCAGTAAGTACTGACTACTGATCCCATTTCATAACAACAGTTTCAAATTTGTGATGACTCCAGACTCAAACAGTTATCTCACACGAGGCGTCGACACAGTTTAGATTGTGTGACGTCATAAAAAAGCAACTTCACACCTGTTGGCAGCTACGGACAAAATGTCCTCGGTGTGATGACAGTCGGAGAAAACACGAGGAGGATCCTCATCGTCAACGCCTCTGGTATCTCTGGAATGTAGATACGATCTCAGTAATTAGGCTATAATACTTTGATTTACATTTTCCAAACTATTGCTTATCGTCCTTTAGGTTATCGCCCTTTAGCTTGTGATGCAATATGTGCAGCTTAGTCCGTTAAAATAAAAACAATGATTAAACTTGAAGGGAAAAGCGCTAAATTTTTACTGACGAGTAGACGACAATCTTCCTGGACCAGCCTCCAGTAACAAAGGTGTTTTTACAGCAGACAATGTCCGTTATCTCCTCTTGATGAACGTTCTGGCAAGAATACGTAGTCAATAGGTAACTTTATATATTTGGTGGAATTGAGTTATTCAAATCAGCAATTTAAGACGTTGATGGGTTTGTTACGCGAGGGACTAGATATAACCTTCGTGTTTAATTCACATCACTAACCCAATAAAATACATTGGTTAGCGATTGAAAACACACGTCTTAAAAAATGTCTCTAAAATTTGAGACGTAGGATGCTCTTACGTTATTAAGAAACGTCACAGAAAACAATATAAAGATTGTCAAAAGAGATCGGCAGAGAAACCTGCAGTTCGTCGAGCAGAGCTCCATTGTTAAAGTTCCATATCTTTATAGTGCCGTCCTTCCCCGCCGTCAGAAGACGCCGGTGTGTCGGGTCGAACGTCATGGCCGTTATCTCGTGGTTACCATGGCAATTTGAGAACTGCAATGTCATAGAATAGCAGTATGTTTCGTTGTTTGATTTTCATGCCAACTGCTGCACGACAATTGGTAGGTACTAGCCTATTGCTGACTCAGGAATTAACGCAGAGATTCGAAATAATATTATAACAGCGCTATAACGACGAGGTTCATGTATCGTTCATGTATCGTACCTGAATTACTTTTTCGCCCGTTTCCAAATCCCAAACACACACCATCGAGTCGTAAGAGGTGCTCACTACCTGTGTCGAATAGTAGTCTTTAATTTCACTATGTACAACTACCGCGATCATATTGGTCAATCATGCCATTATATAACTTATTTATCAGAACTCAATTTAAGCACAACTAAAATAATACGATAAAATTCACTAAAGAGGGCCTACAAATTACTGAATTAGGATCGTTTTGCACGCAGATCTAAAAGCCTAACTACTTAAAAAAATATACTGTTTAAATGTATTACCTGGTTAAAGTTGTGGTTGTAGAGAGCGGCCCTGACTGACTTCTGGTGACTCTTGATGTTCACGTTGTGTACTATAGACTTTCGAGTCCTCTCCAGAACTCCCAAATTAAACTAAAAGCAAATTAATTTGAACAAAAAACAGCCAACATTAACGCAAACTGTCAAGGTTTTTAAGTTTTCCTGAGAGAATGGATAGTAGGTTAAATGTACCACATTGAAAGACAAGAAATAAATAGATAGATAAATTAAAATTGGCTGCTCAGCGCTAATAGCCTGACAATCTCTATTCCTCATATATGAAATGTTTTACGACTGAGATGAGTGTGACACGTACGTTTTTAGACCCAATAACCAGTGTGTGGTGAAGCGAGTGAAAGTGAGCGGCAGTGACGGGGTGAACACCGGACATTGGCTTACTCAGGGTTTGGAGACAGACGTGGTCCTTGAGGTCCCAAACTTTGATCACCGTGTCTTTGGAGACGGATATGATCGAGTTGGTCCGTTCCGATACTATCACGTGTTCCACTGCTGTAGAGTGGCCCTGTCAAAATGGGTTAAGACGAAAAGTGCATAACAGTCCTATCTAACTATCTAAAGTAGAACAAAATTTGTAGCAGAGTGAGTGTTAATTAATCACTTAATTACAGTACAACATGGTGCATAGTGCGAATAAGAACCGCTTTCTATCACTTTTTCTTAATTCCCGATGTTTAGCTGATAATAAGTTGATCAAACCTTCATCATAGCTGTAGGTTTATTTATCATAGAGTAATGCCAAATCCTTATCACAGTGTCAAGCCCGCCTGACACGATGTAATCTTTTGAGTAATCAAAAGCGTTTATTCCTTTGTAAACGGAAAATATAGAGCCCGCTTTCTTTTCTCCGACATGATTTATGTTACCTGGAGTAAAATTGCGTCGTTTGAAAACGGTTTACATGTTAATCATGGACAGAAAGCGATTTACTGATATAATTTTGAAAAGACAACATGATTGTTATTGAGTTGATCTAACCAAAGTAAAGGGAAGTTTCTTGGTCCATTGAGCAGGAAATAAAAGCATCATAATTTGGGACAAACATCACTTTCTTGGCCCAATCCTTGTGAATGCTCTGGAGAATCAATCTCACTCCTGAGTGATCGGTATTAAAGTTATCCAGATATACCACACCCTGCACAATATCATTATCGACTTAAAATACTATTAATTAAGATCAAGTTCAGGTAAAGCTTACGAACCGTCGATTCTGCCCATGTAGATATCATACATGAGGATCCTTCTTGTTGCATTGGTCTTCTTGATAGTGTCTGCTCCGAACAGTCCTTGCTGCACTGACGAGAATATCAGCCGACCAATTTGACCTAAAAATAATGATAGAAATTAACATGTTAAGAGTAGGCGATCAAACTATTATATATGTATATTTGAAGTTATCGATCATAACTAACGGAGACCGGAGTTCATATTCATAAGCATGTATCAAAACGATATTATACACAAAAACCCTATTTCAGTGTTTCAGCTGTTGCAGTCCATGAGATGCAAGGTAAGATATAAAATAGTAATGCAGCTAGTATATTTACCGTGAGAATCTCCAAAAACAAGAACTGCCTCATTGTGGTTGATAGGGCTGAACCAGTAATGTAGAGTGGTGATAGCGTTATCAAAGCAAGGGACTACGAAACACAGGTCGTAGTTACCAGCAGATAGGTCGTAAAAACCTGGAGAGGGGAGCTAGGTTTAAGTAACAACTTTTTAGCATAAAATATCAGTAACAAATTATACTTGCCTTTTTTATTTGACCTGTGCTAATCCAAGCTTAGACATGATAAATGCAAGATGTTATCCATGATTGATTCTCATATACTTTTTATCTTGCTTACATAATTCTCTGTTAGAAGTTGAGACAACAATCTTTGAGGTGTTCGACATGCATTCCATAGCGAGTATCCACTTTCCTTTCTTCCCTCTACCGCTTTTTACCTCATCCAACTTTTCAGGGAAGTTAGCAAATTGTGATTTGGACATTTTTTCATGTAGTCATCATGAAAATAAAAAACATTCTACAACTGACGTGTCAGGAGTCATGACGTTAATATTACTTACCACAACAGATTTCTGAAGTTGCATATCTGTGTTCCACAAACCCATAGTTCCACAGATGTCAACAGTGACGAATCTACCACTGGTGTTGCTATAGGTAACAGGACCATCTTCGTCTGCTCTTTGTCTGTTTAAGGCCTTCATAAACCCTACACCTGAGATAAAAGTAATGTAAAATCAGTGTGCATTGTTATATTATGTGATAAATGTGAGGTTTCGTAGATATACAGTCATCCCCTGATTTACCGGGCTTTTCGGGGTAAAGCATAAATGCACGGTAAATCGAGGGACCCAGTAAATCGGGGGATGACTGTACAATGTGTACATAATGTATAAACATATTGCTGATGTTCATGGGCGTGAGTTGTAAGCATTAATGATAAGTAAGACCGTGTCCATTCTCCTTTGCCTCCTTTGCAACAAGCTCAATTTTTAAAGGATCGTAACATATTTGTAATACACATATTTTATTTCATGCAGAATGGGAACTATCTTACCGATAATAGTGTCTCTGTGGGGGTTTGATACAAATCTAAAAGGATTGGGAAAAGGTGTCTCATTTACATAGTTCATATCTTGCCTTTCTTTGTACTCCAATAACATGTAAGTGCAAAATTCATCCCAATCCACAGTACCTGTTTAAGATGAATCATTCATTTTCAAAAATCATTTAAAAGATCTAGAGTCTTCCAGCTGCTGCTTCACTACAACTGAGAAACCCTGAGTCCTGGTGTAAGAAAATTGGACAAGGTTCCCATTTTCAAAGATTAAACACAAATTCTTTAGCCCAGTCACCAGTGGATGTGAATCCTCAATTATCATGAATAACCAATGTGTGATAAATCACTTTCTACTCAGAAAATAGTGCGCTTGATTATACAGACCATCACAGTTTGTGTCAATTTTCATAAACATGACTTTCATTTCTTCTTTACTGAGACCATCATTGCTTGTCAAAATAGCACGAAAGGCTTGCTCAAATTCATCAATGTCCAACCCATTGCTGTCGTCTTGATCATGTTCCTACAAAAATGTATCGAAAAAAATTATGGGATAAACAATGTTATTCTTGTTACAAATTGAATCTCGTTACAAATTGAATCGGTTTTCATGCAATAATAAAATACTTTGGGAGATTACATCACCACATGGGTGACATGATGCAACCTAACCTTGAACTTTTGCTTAAGCTTTTCTAAATGAGACAGGTTTATAGAATCCTCTAATTTTGATCTGTTTAGCCTCCTTTCAGAAGTTCCATCTTCCTTGTTTTCTTTCGCATGCTTTTTGTCTGATAACCTAGATCATGATAACATTCAAAGAGATGCCCAAGGGGGACAAGTAAAAAACTCAAAATTCATTTTATACAGCAATCACATAACATGCAGACTTCCCAAGCTAGCAAATTTACACTGAGATAGACTGATAGCCAACTGTATTCAATAATAGAGCAAATAAATTTCCGTATAACTTACTTCTCAGCTTCTTTAAAGTCGCTTTCACTTAAAAGGTTTGTAATTGTCCCATCTGGTGTCTCACTTGTTAATAGTACCTCCTTACTCATTCTATGGCAGAGGCTTAAGTGTAAAATAAGAACAGCTTGTAAATAGAAAAAGATGATGGCAGTTGCATTATTTAGAATTAGATTGTTTTATCTAAGAGGACGAATTTGAACTTAAAAATTAATTCTGTTACTATAAAAATCCAGTGGAGCACACTGCCTAAGGCCAAACAAAATGTAGTAAGGATATAGTAATCATATAAATGTAAGAACAACCAGCACATTACAACAATCAAGTCATGTAGAATATATATCAATAGTCAATGACTAAACACGGTTATTAGACATAAATGACAAGATGGCGACTGGACTTGGGACCAGTTCACAGTACATTACATTAATGCCCTGAATACCATCGGCTAGCTCAAATTATTTAATTAATAGTAGTTGTTGAAAGTATTAAAACTATATCTCTCCTAACCTCCAAGGATGGATGATTGACAAGAATGCTGACTTTGGCTATTTCTATATGAATTACAAGGCTCATAAACTAGAGAAACAGAACGTCTCTCCTCCTGGTGTGAATATCACCTGAAACCTCTGATGAAGAAACTTCCCTACAGGTTGGATGACACATCACACTTCATTAGAAAAGTTATGCAATACAACAGCAGGAGACTAGAAGAAGATGACCCCAAGCCCATCATCTGCATCCTTTGCCCTTGGGATATTGAGGCTATGTACCCCAACTACACTAACGACCTTGGTCTAGAAACATCAGAAAACTCCTTGATAGTCGGGAGGTCCTAGAACCTTCAACAGATTGTATTGTAGATGCAATCAAAATCACTCTGGAAGAAAACATTGCAAGGTTTGGCAATGAAGTGGTGAAGCAATGCGATGGTACTGCAATGGGCCCCCACAAATCACCATGCATGTTCCTATGCAGACGCAGCAGCAGACCTAGCATTAGATCAAAAGGTTATGGATAAAAATGTTGACCCATTCTACTCTCATGTTGATGATTGGTCATGGTCTAGGGATTACATCATGTGCATGTGGAAAGGCTCTGTGGATGAACAGTTGGCATTCAATACTTGGATTAACAACCTACACCCAAGGCTAAAGTTCACAATGGAGTACAGTGAATCCACAATCGTCTTCCTTGAGCTGCGGCTCACTAAGGGGGTCCTATGGTATTAACTCAGATGTACAGCAAGTCCTCCAACACACATGCATACCTAATGCCAACATCCTGCCACCCTATGTATGTTAAAGGAGTCATGAAAAGGGTTAGAAGAAACTGTACAGAGGATACAACCTGTGAAGAAGGTTTTTCGGAGTATAAACAGCACCTCTTGAACTGTGGTTACAATGGCTCCTTGGTTGATCAAGCCATAGAAGAAGCAAGAGCTACACCTAGAGACGATCTACTCGGCTCTGTTCAAAAAGAGAACAAAACCTTCCAGTCACAAAATCAGTATCCTTTAGTCATGAAATTCAATCCTAGATTGCCACCCATGTCTAAGTTCATACACCAAAACTTGCATGTACTCGGCCTTACCTAGCAAACCAAGTCTATGTTTAACAAGAAAAGGCTGTTTGTCTCCTACAAAATGGAAAAAGTTATTCTGGGGATGACCACATGCAACAAGTTCAAAGAGAAGCAAAATGATCCTGTTAGCACTGTCACCAATGCATCTCAACCCAGCGCTTCAACCACCCCACAGATAATCCCAGCTGGGGTTGCCACCAATGTCGAAAATCTTGCACGCTTTGCAAAAATTTTCTAGTGGAGGCAACAACGTTTACCTCCCCTAGAACTTCCCAAACTTTTAAGATCAGATCCCACGATGATTGTACAACAAAAAATGTTATTTACCTTACGAGACATATTTACGCAGATCAAAAATCTGGGGATCGAATTAATGGTTGGACAATGAAATGGGGATTTTTTTTTAAATCCCCAAATTTCGTACCCCGAATTAAATTGGCGCTTTTTCAACTTCAATTATTTTAGAAAAATCAAACTCAATTTTTTCAAAAATTTGATAATAGTGAAGAAAGTTAACTAATCAAAAATCATCCTCTTCGTTATCATCGTCTTGTACATTGTCATTTCCTTCATCTTGATTCTGCTCACTCGTGTAATCCCAGTTGTAGGCGTCCCTCAACAGCAGCTTCAACTTATAAATCAAGTCTCCACTACCTTTGAAGGTAAGATTGAGCTTGATTTCTAAGCCTCCCGAAGGTATGGGCGATCTCTGTGGTTTAGAGCCCTCCACAGTTCCAGATATCTCACCACCATGGATGATAATAATTTTTACTTAGTTACTTTAATACTAATTAACTTTCTATGTACCTGAGAAGTGTTCTTCCTTGTCTCAC
>JH155358.1:8402-26930 GCA_000226015.1 Mnemiopsis leidyi | reverse complement strand
AGACCTAGTCAAACTATTTGACTGCTTCGTCAAAATTATCCACATCTGTTGTTTTGAATAGCTAAAATTCACGGCCGGCTTTAGGTTTACGAAACCGAAAACTAATATAAATCAACGGCAGCCATTATCATCAGACAAGTTGCAATTAAAATGTTTCAGTTTCACGGCAAATATTTTACTGTAGCTTCCATGGTATTCCATCAGCAGTCTTTGCGGCAGGATTTATTTTTACAACATATCTGCTGCCCAAATTCTATGCTTCTACTTCTAGCACTAGCAGAGGGCAAATCGAAGAAGCCTCTTTACAATTTTAGAGATGGAAATCTAGCGTCCGCCTGAGACCTAACTAAGCGGGCGCAATTCTTGTTGATGACATCATCATTGGCCAAACCCCCCCTTGTTATCAATCATCATCATTTGGAAACCCCCTCCCCCTCTAGGTGATGAAGTTATATGTGAATGACCCCTTTAACATATTGTAAACTATTAACTTATTATATTATATTGTATTGTTTCACAGATTTAATATGCGAATTCAAATAGAGCAGGATGGTGCCAACATTATGCACATTGGCGGAAAATACATTTATCAGAGACATCTTATTCTCAACAGCCGTCAATCCTCTCTTATATCATTGTTACCCTTCTACAGACCATCTTAACTTTGAAACCCAATTTATCTATAAAGATAAGGTCTTCAATATTGATGAAACCATGTCCATCCCCAACTTCATTTGTCAAAAGGTTTGTGACATAAGTATATTTATGAATATCGAAACACCTTGGTTAACATGCAGCTTAGATAACCTCGACTTCGGATTAAGTGCTAGGTATTTCATTTGAATATGATTCTGCTTTGCTTAAGTCCCATTTTCTTTAATAACCATATTATATGGAATAATAACCTTAAGTCTGTTGTAAATTGTCATTTACATAAATAGTTAGAAATAACTGCTTTTGTTATAAAAAACTAATCAAGGAATTACAGTGCAGTTCTTTTATTCAGGTTATAGATGTCCTCTGTCAGTTTTGTGCCAAATTTTCACCTGAATGGGCATTTCTATCTCTGATTAACAGTGAAATCACAGAGATCTCACTTTGTAACTTAACTGTGTCAGATATACCCTTGGTTCAGCTCTCATCATTACTGTACAAAATATTTGCCCGGTATGTGTGCTTGAGCTTGGTAAAGTTGATTTTAAGACAACATCTCTCACCTCATGGTAGTGCAAAATGCTGTATTAAAAGAAACATCACATGTAATGGATGGCTTAATTCTAGTCAAGACTGATTGTAGCTAGTCCTTAGATCTCAATATTAAATTTATGCACATATTGAATAACTTTAATAAAAAAAACTACAGCATGGGAAATGGAATTGAATTTAGCAATTCTTCATAAAAGCATACTCTTAGATGCAAAAATTCTTAAGTTGCTTATTATTTGTGAAGGCTGAAGATTCTTAACCAATGCTAGTACACATCGAAAAGAGTGTGACTACTGAAGAAATCTAATGTTCCTTAAACAGGTGTCAAAATCTCACCAAGCTGAACTTTGAACTTATAGAGACAACATCAGGTTTCTTTTACCAATGCATTCTTCCTCGCGCTGAGCATTACACTTCGATGACCTTTTCAAGTTGCCTCTCTGTTCAGAATGACCATGTCACAGTAAGCACAAATTTATTCATATAAATAGTTTCAACCTTGAGTAAAAATGATTCAAATTAAAACTGATGGATTGTATTTATAAACTTATTTAGCTTAAGTGCTTAACTTTATGTAATGCTTTTTTATTTTAGATGTTGTTAAAAAACTGCTCTAATTTGGTGGAACTTAACCTGTCTGGATGTAAAATATCAGATGAAGCATTTTGTGGTGTACATACTTCTAAAGTTCAATGTTTAGAGTGTGGAATCAAGAGACACAAACCCCTAAAATTAGCAGGTTATTATTTCGGGGTTGCTAGGTTCTAGATTTGACTCCAAATTTAAACTTGTTATTCCAAAGTTTTAAGGACAATTATTTTATTTATCATCTGAGTCACATTTCATCATATCAGCAATGGGATTGGTTATTATGGCAGTTTGCTGCATTTTCTGTAATAAATAATTAACAAACTATTCCATACCGTAACATAATTCTGTTTTGATCAGTATTAAATATCGCTGGATGTGTTAAGTTAACAACAAAAACAATCAGAAGAGTTGTTGATCTTTGTGGACCTTCATTACGGTGCCTCTATTTGAATCAGTGTACTAACATCTACACTACTGCACTTTGGTATCTGTGTGGTCTGTTTAAAGGTTAGAGCTTATGATCATGTATATATAACTTTAATCTTTTAATGTATAGGAACAATTTTTCTTGAATTTAATCTTTGAAGTTGAGTCTATGTGAATTTGATAATGAACAAAATCTGCATGATTAAATTTGATAATCATAAATTCATTTTCAGGAAAGTCTGAGTTCCTTCGTGGTAACTTTTCATTGCAAACACCTCTGTCATGCTGTTGTGATTTGGACCTGTCTTACCGAAATATGCATGAGAAGAGTGTCAATACTTTTACAAACGGTTTAAAAAATTCTAATGTTCAATCGCCTGATACAGAAGACGCAAAAGATGTGCAAACAGACCATCGACTAAATCTAGCCAGCCCATTGTTAGATTCTGTTGCAGAACTAAGCATGGAAGAGACACCTGCTCAAGTTTCTACTCAGTCTCCTGATCATGACCTGAAACCAGCACCTTCAGCATGTCCAAACCATCAGGTATTTTCATTAGAGCCTAATTTTAATGAAACAGAAAATATTTCAATGCCCTCAACTTCCTCTGCACCACAATGTGAACAACAACAAACCATTGCAACAAATGTAAATGTTGTCAATTCAGATGAGCACCTGATCGACGAGGAGCTATTTTCCCACAGAAACCTAGAGGAAGTATTGCAGAACACTTTGAGGATGCTTGAGGAGCAATGTGAATTCTTGGAGGCTTTTATTCGTCACACTACTGATGAAGGAGTTGTCACTGAAAATGCGTCTACCTCTTTGGACCACGATCATATGCTCAATTTTACTGGAGAGAATTCAGATGGAGTTGTACACTCGCTTGAAGAGTGTACAGCCAGCTTACTCATGCACTTAGACTCTTTAACGCAGGATGCTGACTGTGCTCGGACTCACTTGATCAAGATCATTGAACAGAGTTATGATGATGTTGATGTTTCTCACCATGTTTCATATCAGCGAGCTGCCAAAGCTGTTGTCGTTTCTGTAAGACAGATACTGATAATTTTGGATAAAATCGTTAAACATTTTGAATTTACTCCAGGTAATCAGGAAAACGGTATTGGTATTGGGCATACTGCCGAAGGGATTCAGGAATTGTTGGTGATAATTCAACTTTTAAGAGATAGATTAGTTCAATATGTGTACATCGTTGGTCAAGTTCAAAAAGAAATAAAGCGGAATGAACTTTTAAGACTGAGACTGTTGAATTCTCTTGAACTGGAAGCCATCCAGAGGGAAGAGCTCACCAAAATCAGAAATCTCAATGAGCAACTATCAGCATTGCATGATCAGCATGAAGCTGTTTTCAGACAAATGAATCGCATCATAACTGATTCCGGGGACTTTAATCCTGATCTTATAGCTGTCAATCATAATGGCCCACTCATCAATGAGGATGACTCCTCATCAGACTCAGAAATAACCGACGAAGAAGTGTACGACGAAAATAGTCCAGAATTGGTGAGCCTGTTGAAATCAGAAGCAAAACTGCTGTTGGAGCACGCCAAGTACTCGCATTGTCCGTCTTGTTGTCCGTACGCGTACACCCCACACCTGGAGCAACTGGACATTACTGATATTAATTATCAGAGTGTGGAGCTAGCTGGTCTTACTCTGAAGGGCTTCCTGACAGTCAACAAGGGTCTGAAACTTCTCAACTTATCCTGGAGTTGTGTTGATAATGAAATGGTCAGTTTCTTTTATCTACTTGAATTTTTTAATATTTGCTTGAAGTTAACAAAAACTTGAACATTTATACCCTCTACAGTACTTTCTTTAGTATTTCAAAACTTCACTGCACATATCATGGAGTTCCTAGAAAAAAAACCGGCACGATTTGTCAAACATGCCATCTTGTTGCCGCCAAATCAAAAATGTAAATCCTAATCAATTCCCAGATGGAGTTTGTGGCGAAATCATCTCCAGATCTACAGAGTCTGAATGTTCAACAGTGTACTCAACTGGTGACTCCATTTCTACAATCTTTTAGTAAACACAAGCTTGTGTGAGTTTGAAGTTCGATTTTCTTGGCTTTGTTCCATATCACATGCAAGTCGTTTAAAATGACTTACACTTATGGAATTATTTTCCGGTGGTTTAAACCAGCGTTTTAAGATCCATTTTGCGTTGTATTAAGCTCTATTGACATGCATTTGCTATATTAAAATTTGAATACATAGTTAATAATAAATTTAACCTAATATGTTGATCGTTTAGCATATCACGTCATATTTGCTTAACTCTAAATGTATTGAGAATTTTCAACAAGAACATCGTCCCCGGTTTTCATATCTAATATTCGAACAACAAATCCTGTACAGGTTTCTACATATCTGGCATACTCCCGTCTTTAAAAGTGGGCGATGACAAACTATATTTCAGCTCCCTAAACACTCTTGGAGTGTCTTGGTTGCACGACTCGGATGTTCTCTCTCTGTTGAGTCCAAACTCTTCTCATCTATCCTACCTGAACCTAGCCGAGTCAAACATCACGGATATCAGTCTTCTACATCTAGCTAACTCCTCCAAGGTACTTAATTATCAACTTCTACTTCTTTCAAAAATCTAAATTGGCAGCAAGGACTTGTGAATTTTGACTTTTGACTTTTTGAGCCAAAATCTCTAAAAAACTTATCCCGTAGAACTGATTGTAGTAGAGCAGGTTGATTTTTGAGCCAAAATCTCTAAAAAACTTATCCCGTAGAACTGATTGTAGTAGAGCAGGTTGATTTGCGGCAGAAAAATCCCACGTTTACCTTCTAAATATGGATCACGTTAGGTACATTAAAACATAGCTCCTGCAAACCGCCCTTTAGTGTATTGTAATTCTACCTGACTATTTTATATTATTTCTGGCTGTACTAAGTGCTCAAATATTCAGTACCTGTAACCCCGACTAATTATCCGGAATCAAAAATCAGTACTACTCAAAACCAATTTTGTTGTCTCACGAGACTTGCAAAATACAAAAATGCCCAACGCAGCCCAAACGGCCCCGCACTAGCCAATTCAATCAGCTAATTAAATTTCAAGTTTTGCAATGCGAAAGCTTGACGTCAGCGATTCAGGAGTCCATTTTAACCGCGAGTTCAATCCTGATTATTTCATTTTCAGTTGCGGTCTCTTAATCTTAGTTGGTGTGATGAGGTGACGGATGTTGGTCTCTCTGTTATCATTTCCAGTCAATCAGCATCTCTTCAGAGCCTCATGAGTATGTATTCGGGTTCGAAGTATCGTCCTAGTTAGCCGCTTAGTGGGTTCAGATTCTGGATCATTGATTTTGCTGCAAATATATCTTCCTCGGTGATACAGCTTATTTGTAGGATTTCTTATCATAACTTAGTTTTGTAGGTCTATTAGGAGGTATTATAGGTCTATTAGGTATTAACAATTTTAACTATTCATCTTTCACTTTATTTCATCAATTCACAGTCAGGCAATGCGGTATTGGAGCAAATACCTTGAAGTCCATATCAAAATGTTCTAACTTGGTTCAACTCGACATTTCTACCAATGTGGAAATTTCAGGTTTTTTTTTCACATTCTAAATTTCAATCGCAGATAATGCTGCTCAGTAAATAGATAACTCGTTTTTGTGTGTTCAGAATTGTCTGAACGCTGAATGACACGCTGATTGCTCTAACAACCCCCTCTAAAGATGAAGTGTGGACGATGGTGGCGCTAGGACTGCCACAGCTCCAGGAGCTGGACTGTAGCTGGGTCTTTGGAATGACAAACGAGAAAATGACTCTCTTGTTCCACCATTGTCCAGAGCTGAGGAAACTTACTATTGACGGACACAAACAGATTACTACTGGCATTTTCAGGAAGATGATCGTCACTTTGCCGGTATTGAACATATTGTCTTAATTGACAAAGTGCTCAGATTTATTGTTATTTTTACGAAGGTGCGACATGATATTACAACTTCCAATCCTGTTGTTGAGTTACTGTCTTCATTTTCTCAGACTTCACGTTCCTTGGCCCTGCACAGTCTTGAGCACTTTTTAGACAATAATGTAAAGTCCTAAACAAACTATTTAAACGAAATCACTTAATTGGTAGAATGTCAATCATTAATTATTCGTTTCAGAACGGAAGTCAAGTTCGGAGTGCTCAGTACGTGCCACGCCTAATGTAAGTTAAGATAACACCTCGCCAACATGACTACACGTTGCATAATGACTAAGCATCACAGTGGATCTTTGCTACACGTTCTAACTAAGTTTACCACGTAAATGTGGGTACATATACATGAATCTGGTCATGAAACTAACTTTTCTGAACAATTCTAATTTAGATCCACCTAACTTTTCACGTGAGTCACGTGACTAAAACAAGCATGTCACGTGACTGAACATAACTTATGGCAGGTACGTGAGTCTGCAGTACTGTAACGATATCGAGGACAACGAACTGTGGGAAATTGTCCAGCTGTGTAAGGGAAGTCTGACCGTCAGGAACTACTATGGAGATGATATTGAGTATAGTGTCCCCAAGGACTGATCAGAGTTGGTTAGCTCCACTGACGGGAAATCTAGAAAAAACAAGTGGTGAGACTTGTTGTTTTGAGGTTGAGAAGCTAGGAGAGCCAGGACCTTTTCCTTGGAAAAATCATCAATGTGGAAAAATATTTAAAATCCAATCAATTTTGTACAGTTTTTAAGAACAATTCGTATAACAATTTTTAGGGTAGAATAGTAATTTTCAATTAGTTTTAAAGGTGAATTTTTTAAATTGCGAAAAGAACGAGTGGTTTAAGGTTTTATTTAAAAATCTTGTAAGTTGTATTGAATGTATCGTCATATGTTTGAATAACATAATTATCATTTATCATCTCGCATTTCTATAATAAGATGTCTCTACCAAGTTTCCGGCTGTTAATTCGACACAATTTATCAGAATTTCTCATCAACCTCACTATAAATCTAACCTTCATCTCCCATAGCGCAATGTAAATGAACCTTGAAATAGCACATCGTTATTAAGACTTGATGACTCCCTTCGTCCTCCCCGGTAAACACACAGATTGTATCTCGTAATCCTGAAAACAACAACAAACGTTACCCCCTATTACCTAGATAAGTAGATATGATCTGGTTTCTCCTTCCTCTGTTTCTGTTAACTCAACCCACAGACAGTTCAGAAAGCGACACAAGTGTCACAGAAACACCACCTCTCAGCGTCTCCTACTTGTCCCCCAACATAGACTACAAAGTAAATCCCACCGCTGCCTCTGACTTAACTCCCACTTCTACAACTTTGACTAGACCACGTGGAAGTCACGTGACCCAAACAAGACGTGTTACTGAGTTTCCCAGGAATGATGAGGATATGGTGGATAGGACAATTTATGTGAGAGGAATTTCTGAAGCTTATATTATTCTGAAACGAGAAGTCGAGATTCATGTCAAGAGAGATGGCGCCATAAATTACTCTTTAACGAGCCTCCAGAAAAACTTCAAACTGAAACATTTGATCAATATTTTTGAGCTATTATCGAATCATGAACTACATCATGCCGACCTTAAATTGCACTTCGGACAGAAGCTGCTGCTATTCAACAAAGCTGCTCATCGGTTTGAAAAATGGTGGACAATCCGAAAATGTTCGGATCTTAATGAAAACTTCATCAGCAAATGTCGTGTGGTAAACATAAATTCTAATGACGTCATGATAAACATCCCATCTGATGAAACACCCAAAATCGTTTTGCTGCACAACAAAAACACAACTTTCTCTGGCATCGAAAGTTCATCTGTAAACAACATTCAATGTTTCAACAGAAAACATTACCAAGAAGAGATCACACTAAAGAGAACCAACTGCCACCACACTAATTCTCTAAATTTGCTGCTGCTAACCATCACCTCCGGATCTAAGCTTCTTCTCAACACCACTAACTCCTCTGTTACAGTGTACTTCAACGTATTGTCCGTATCTCAGATTATCTCCATCAACCCCTGGGCCCAGTCTACTCCATCCAGCCTGGTTGTGCCTGTAAACTTGGTCCGAGATAGGACCTCTCTTCTAGTAGAGTTCACCTCGCCCCACTTCGCGCACAGCTCATCTGACGTGTACGTCGAGAGTTGCTCCACGTACGACGGAAAGAGCAGCAGGACACAGGAACTTTGCGAACTGACACATCGGAATGTTTCCCTCAACACGCGCTCTGTCAGGAAACTGTTGCCACGCGAAAACGTTATCCTGAACCTGCAGACGGCGCGTTCTGCTACCTACCTGCTGTCATACTATCCATCTGAAGCAGCCAAGATTGAGAAGGAGCTAAGTATGGTAGAAGTTGTGACGTCTGACAAGAGGTTTCTGACGAGTGTGTGTTTTAATGACACTTTGGTGGGATGGCAGCGAATGCTATTTTATTTTACGTCTCAAGGGAACGCTTCCTTCGATAGAAAACTTCTTAGTGACGGTTGGTGTTTTTTTAATTTCAAATATTTATCTGAAACAAATTCGGATGGATTTTGAACAAAGATTGACCATTTTGAACAATGATTGACCATTTTTTTCCTTCAATCTCACAGAAGTGAAAGCCGAACAAGAGATAGTGGTATGCGAGGAGACTGACAACATTCCTGTGACCCTGTGCACGTCCCGACTTGTAGTTGACACACACAATCCAGCTCACATTGAGCAGAGGTCACGTGACTTCTCAGTGATAGTGTTGAGTGCACTGTGTGGGGTTGTGGTGGTTATGTTGGGTGTGGTCGGATGTGTGGCCTATCGTTTCAGACAACGACAGCTGGTATGTGTTTTAGTAGAATGGAGATATAAGCAGTAAATCTTTATGATATTTTAAACTTATAAACTTTCTTAGCTATCAAACTATCAAAGTAGCAAATTTACCGATGTAAGTATCTGTCAGTCACTGTTCAACCTAACATCTTTCTCACGCTAAATACTCAAATCTAACATCAGGACAAAAAGTGTGACTATCACGCCTACATGCAGCCGGAGTGTGATCCTCCCTCTTTCGAAGTAGACTACACTGGTATTGAAGTGGTACACAGTATACGCGGATAGCTCATCTGATATATCAGAAATTCACAATGTGTCAGAAGAAGTCGATATTACGAACCAAACTATGTTAAACTAGGTAGTCAGTTGAAAAAACTTTAGTTGGAACTTGGAATATATAATTGATATTTTGATTGTTTAATGATTGATGATTTCTGTTTTTCACTTTTTGCACTGAACAAATCTTATACTTTTTTTTAATTCCATTGCATTTTTTACTATTTTAATGAAGAACTTCTTAATTTTATCGCTTGAACAATGAACACCACGTTCAGCAATTTTATCAGTTTGCATTTTGCATCTCGAACAGCCGTAAATTTAGAAGATTGATTGTAATGATGATTTGTCAGCTTGACTACTTTAAATAAATTTCAAATTACTATTTAATTGTTTTGTAATGATTTATTATGTTGAGTTATCTGCCTTAGGAGACATATTTAAAACGCTCGAAATGCGACGGTTTTTCAAAGAATCCGCCATATTTTCGCACGGCTAAAATTTTGGTTTTCACTAAAAAATCTGTCGAAATATTTTTGACGTTTTTTTTCATTAATTGTGACTTCATCAATTCACCATTTCCAAGATAAGTTATTGATATGAATCATGAGACAAATGAACACAAGTATTCGATCATGAATTTTTATCAAAGTATATCAAAGTCCTACATAAACGTCCCATGAGACGTTTACTTTGAATATGATTTTATCAATTTTCTCAAATATTGAATTTCTTTTTGTAAAAAAAGAGAGAGAGGTGAAAAAAGCGACAAACACCCTGATTCAATTCGACGTCCGGAATGTGACGGTTTTTGGAAAAATTCGCCATAATTTTGTCCGATCATTTTTCTGGTTGTCAGAGTTTGGTCCGGCCTCACTAGTCACTATGTCTCCTAAGGTCATTCTTCGACCATGTTTTTATTTTACATTTAAGGTATTATATCTTGCTTTTTATTTATTCCATTTGATTCCAATGATTAATTTTCTACTTTTATTTGTTAAATCTTATTACATGTAATACTTCGCATTTCATTGTGTGTCGTTACAAACATATGGAATTTCATGCCTATGTAGCCTAACACGGTATTCGAATAAATTCCACGACTATACTTACTTGCAGCTCTTATGACTTTGGTAGGGATCACTTGCTATTAAATATCCTGAATCAAGAACTGTCGAACGTTAGACCCGCAGGCAAACTGTCTGTTAACAATTTTGTTAAATTTGATAATTTACAGCCCCCCGTCGTTAATCCCACTAAATCTAAAATAGACTTCTATCCATCTACTTTCTCTGTTCTCCGTCAGCCAAACATAATCATAGTTGCAAATTCTAAAGAGCTAGCACCTTAATTAGCAAACCTAGGCCTAATCTTAACTTTTTTTGATGTTAACAGTAAACCATAACCCAGAATGTCTAAATTGTTCGCTTGGCTAACAGTCTTGTCTGCCCTGACCGCTTTATGGATATCAGCTGTATATGGACCATATGACCCCACTTTTAAACGTCAATTTATCTATCCAGTAAGTAAAAAGCCTCTGAAATTTTTCTCTATACTTGATAAGATCAAAACTATATCTTTTTTAAGATGATTAAAATTTTAAATCTTGATATCAAAATTTCAAACGATACCTTTTCAGGCTCCATTTGTTGCAGCCATGCTATTTGCGGTGAGTACACGATACACCTGACAACATTATTATTTATTCTCTAATCGTGGGACCGGGTCTGGTCCTCTGAACTTGTTACTATGACGAAGCCTGACATTACGCGCAATCTTTGTATTTGTAAGGCGCGATGCAAGCTCGCCTAAGCTTATTTCTTGAGTTTTAGATGCGCGCGGCTGGCTGGGTCTTCCCAAAATATAATTAAAACATATTATCAAAACATTATTATTATGTAGTAAAGTAAATTGGAAAACTTTCTCACTTGAAAGCTGAGATTGCAATGTTGGGCCGTGCCTTACGGGGTCACCTGTGCGCACTGTACAAAGTGCCCAACCCTTGCAACCTAAATGTGACCAACCTTGGCGAGTGAAACAGGGACCAGGAAAAGGGTGGCTAAGGTTTACTGCACTGATCCGCTGAAAGGGAGGTCGTCGAGATGCTGATGGTTAAACCAATGTGCTGGGTGCTCTAGCCTCACCCTGACGATGAGAGCCCCATACGTCCCAGCACTTGACCAGAGATTCACTGTTGGCCACCAGTATGGGGAACTCTGGCTGGTGGCATCTCGAACAAGGCTATTTACACCCTATTTACACTATAATACAGTCTGTACAAATAAATAAATAAATATCAATCGATGAGTCTGCTGGGATGAGACCAAGATGAGCTCTCCCGATTAATCCATATGAAGTGGCTACATCTGATAGCCGTCTTTGACAGATTCTTCGTGATGTTGACTTTTTCTCTTTCGTTAAAGCCAAATAAACTAAAAACATTTAAAGATGGCTTCGAAACGAATCCTCTGGCGCCAACTTCAATTGTCCTGCAGTACGCTTTAAATCCATTCCCTCTAGCTTCTTCCAGCAATCCTAGGTACTTTTCGGTTTTCTTAATTCTCCACGAAGTGATGTTCTCTTCAGCTGGGGAAGTCAGCTCGATAAAGCAAACCTTTTTTGCTTTGAGTTTGGTGCTGTGGATACAGATGTCGGGTCTCAGATTTGAGCTCGCGATTTCCGGTGGTATGTGGTACTGCTTCTGTCTGGTGTCCATCAGTATTTTCCAGTCGTTAGCTTGTCCCCAGAAGCACGTGTGAGGCTTTTTCCTTCTTTTAGGCTTTACTCCTTTCTTGACAAACTGTATCAAGTTGCTATCAGAGTTGCACGACTGTGCGTCGCGATCATGTTTTACTTTACTCTCTTTTAAGTGTTTTACAATGATGGTCAGTAGAGAGTCGTGCCTCCAGCTTATTCGTCCTTGCTCCAACGCTACTTTACATGAACATAGAATATGCTGTAGGGTACAGTTTTTCCATTTGCACAGTGGGCATTGAGCGGTCTTCTGCTTCCCCCACCGGCGGAGGTTCACTGGGTCTGGTAGAGTATTCTGCACGCTGTTCAGCCAGAAAGAGAGCATTCTTGATGACAATCCATACAGCATTTCATTCCATTTCCAGTCAGTATGTATCACCTCGTCCCAATTAGTCCATTGAGATTGGCTCGCTAAGGACAGAATTTTGGCAATTTTCTCTTCGTCTGACATTTCTTTCACTCTTTTGATAATCGATCTTTTATTTACTCTGACCCTGTTAGCTGTTCCCTTCGCACCAATTCCTCTTCTATCTCCGGGTGTTCGTGTAGACTGACAGAATTGGGATTGGAATACAAGATCGTTAACTGCTCTCTTTAGTCTTTTCGGGGTGTTGTGTGACGATGCGTTGTGGTCCTTCTCTCTCCTCCTCTTAGCTGTTAATCTTACGATGGGATCTTTGCTGGTACAGAGGGTTATCTCAGTATTCGTTCTGGCGGTTAAACAAGCATTTCGAATACTTGTTATACTGAGGCCAAATGCACCTCTGTAAAGGATAGAAGGATCTGCAGATTTGGTAATGTTGAGCCATTTCTTCAGGTATTTGTTTACACATCTTTCCATTGTGTTGATAGTTGTTTCATTGAAATCAGTCATCATGAAGTCCCATGAGATGGTGGGCAGGATTCCGTGGTGATAGATCCAAGCCTTCTTTCTACCATCTAACGGCACAAGGTCCGTTTTGTACATGAGTTGTTCTAATCTTCTAACCGTACTTTTCATGTGGTCCTTATCATTTAGTGACGGGTAGATCCACTTCCCCAGGAATTTAAAAGGTTTGTTAGTGTATGCCGGAATCTTTTTACCGTTCAAATAAATTTCCGGATCACTTGGCTTCCCATGTTCATCGATAGCCAAAATTGCGCTTTTAGCTTCTTTGAATTTGAGTGATTTGCTCCATTTGCTGAGATGAGCGGCGTAGTTGAGAGCTGCTTGCATATGCTGAACTGATGATGTCTTTATGTTGGCGTCGTCAGCAAATGCTTTAATCGGTTTCTCGATACTAGCGTATCCGAGTTTTTGAAGGAATCTGCCTAGGCCTGACAGTATCAAGTTCCATGGTACATTGAAGATTATTCCTGCCTCGGGGCCTCCCTGGAGGCTGCCTTTTTGAATCTGTATCGCTTTTGTGGTCCAAATAGACGTCTTAACAATGACAAAGCAGTCGTCATACAGGCTCTTAATCATGTCTATCAGATGTTGTGGCACATTGTACCATTTAAGAGCAGCTAAAATGAGGTTGTGTTTAACTGAACCAAATGCGTTTTCAAGGTCAAGGAAAGCGAGTTGGAACGGCTGTTTATTATCCCTTTCTTCTTTAATCTGTGTGACAAGAGTTTGGTTGTGTTCAATGCAACCAGATATACGGGGAATAAATCCTTTTTGAAGTGTTGTATCGATGTAGTTGTTCTTTGTCATAAACTCACACAATCGGCGTCCCCATACTCCTGTCAGGGCTTTGAGTGATGTGTTGAAAAGTGTGATGTCTCTAAAGTCTTTTATAGCAGTTGAAGTTGTCTTCGGTAAGAGAATTTTCAGGGCTAGTTTCTCATAGTATGGTATTTGACCTTCGCTCCATATGCATTGTAGCAATCTGATGAGCAGTTTACGAATGTTAGGACACTTTTTGTAGATAACATATTGTATCCCATCAGGTCCTGGGCTGCTTTTGTTGCGTCTAGATTTTATGTAGTTCTCAAATACGGCCGCCGGGGGAGCGGATACGATGAAAGGGTGACCAGGTCGAGGAGGAATGTCTAGAAAGTCTGGGAAGTTGACCTTCTCAATCCGATTCGGATCGGAGTACCGTTCTTCAAAAATGATTCGGCGGTCTGAAGATCACACGATGGTTCTAGGATCTTTCCTGAGGATTCTTTTGTAACGTTGTTCTTCATGAACTTAAAGGGGTCAGCCGTGAAGCGATTGTTATTTGAGATTTCGTCACGTTTTCTTTGAATGTCGAGTTCTTGAAGTCTGATTCTATTATGAGTTCTGATAAGTTGTCTCCATTCTGATTTCTTCTTAGTCAAAGTTTCTTGGGTGATACTATTGTCTTTTTTCATTTTCTTGAAGTCTCAAGTCTTAGCTTCATTCTTCTTTTTCCGGAGGGTCTTCTTCTCATCGCTCAGCTTCTCCTTCCTGCGGGGTTTACCGTTGTAATTGTTGGACTTTGTACCAAGCGCAGTTTCGAATTCTGCATAAATCGTGAGTTTAAGAAGAAGGAGTTCTGATGCAGGGTTTTCTGGTTTTGCAATTTCCATGACTTTAATGAAGCTATCAGACACTTTCTGGTCCATTTCATTCCAGATATGCGATTTGTGTGGAATGCATAACTTTTTCCTCACCTCCGCTGACGATGGGTTTTCACACGCATTTGGATTTTTTATTACTTGTGCGTCTTTCCAGTCCTGTAGCTTCCTAGCCGTTCTGATGAAGTCAGTAGCTGATGTAGAGCTGTTTCCTGAGGTGGGAGATGATTGGGTTACGGGGGGAGGGGGTGACAAGAATGGAGCGGAGATTTCCTGGTCTTCCTGTTCACTATCCCCTGGTGTGTCACGATCTACAGGTGTTGTGGTGGGTATCCTAACCTGGCTTTCTAAAGAAAAAGATAAAATTTATTGCATGCATTCAAATTAAATAATAAGTTAATTTGATTTATTTTTATTAGTTACAGTCCTAATTTTTCAGTTGGTGTCGTTGGTCACTATCCTTGTCCGTGTATCCAGGTTGATCACCAGAATTGATGCTTCAGAAGAGCTTCAGAAGGTATAAATCAGAATAAGTTTCTTTTACATTGCTTTAGTTTTGAATTATAGTTCGGATTCTTTGGCAGTAGCACATTTATAGACCAAAATACAAAATTTGCTGCTGGTTTTACATGAAATAAGTGATCTTTTTCGAAACGCTTTGTTTATCACTCTGTTTATCTCTTATTGCTCTCATCTTGAATCGATGTATATTGCCAGGTTACTCACGACCATCTCATTTAAACATTGCAGGACATTCAGGAGGCAAAACAAGAGTTGCAGAAACTTGGCATTGTTGGGAAAACAGATTGAATTACTTTTATCAGACTTACATACGATGTTTTTTATACGCATTGTTACCAAATTTTAACCCTGTTTAGTCATTGGGGACTAATATTTTATTAATCTTTATTTGTTTGACTTGAGTTGTGATGTGCTGATATAATTTTCTTTTTTTTCAACGCAAATTACTAACGGAGAAACAGCCTATTACTTAAAATGAAAATCGCAATTTTTTGCTCATTTTCCTGTCATATTAAAAAAGAAAACAAGATGTGTGTTATTATACCCAGGATAAACTCATAGAATATTGTCAAATAATCAAGAATCCCTTCTTTCTCCAATCAAAAATTGCAAATCAAAATTAACAAATTCAAAAATAACATGAACTCTCTTTAGAAAAGGGATGGCAATGTGATGGTCACCACTGTTAAAACTTAATTTTTCTATCATTGGTAAGTAACTTTTTTATTGTGTAATAAGTTTCATGTTATGTTTTCACAAAAGCGAGCATAACGACATAATAATCTTCACAGTTCAGTATCTACTTTTTGTTATCAGAATTTTAAACAGTTTACACTTAACACTTAAGATGCATGGTTATATTCATGCAATATACATGTAATGTTCATGTAATATAATGTACATTGTAAATGCACAGCTGTGCATTTAGTGTCAACCTTTCCATATCGTCAACCCGTGTAATCGTCGATGCTCATTTTCTCTTTAGTTCTATCATCTTTGGTTTTGCCACCAGAAATCTCTCTAAGAAATAATTGGCGCATAGCTTTCGCTTTCCTTTGAGGATCTTGATATCTGGTAGCCAGTATTTCCACACTGTGTCTATAAAGTTATCGTCCCAGTTTAGTGGAACAGGAATTGATATTTGCTTCCCGTCTTTGTATTTGGCTGTTTTTTATCTCCAAATTGATGTTGCAATAGGAGGATTGATATAGTTGCTTATGTCTGATAGTTTTTGATGAAACCATTCATTCTTATCAAAGATATGTGCTGCTGCTTTCATTGCCGTTAATGTCGCAAACACTGCTATCGTCGTGCAACATAATATCGCGGTAGTTATCTTCACTATTCCATCAAATATTCCTGGCGTTTTGCCGTATGCTAATTGATAGGCTGAATAGGCTACAAACGATATTGTCCAGGTAAGGACCAACTGGACGCATACTTTTATCCTAGACCGTCTGTTTGAAATGCTTTCTGAGATTATTAGTCCGCACTTTCTTCGAAGTTTGCATACAGAGAAAACCATAGAAGGAAATGAGCATTGGAATGTCTCTCTACTGTCAGTCCACCAATTCATTGTGGTCGGTGCATGTGCTACACTTGTTACGCTCAAAGGAACCGTCGAATAAGTTGCCAGTGTTTCACTCTCTCTTACACACTCCAATATCTCGATAGCCCAGTCCTTATCCTCCTTTAGAGATAGTTCCAGCAATTCAATAAGCATGTCTATGTATTGCGCAGAGACCTTTTTGAAGATTTTGCCTTGCGCATAAAATTCTGCCAACTGAACTACAACCTCTGCTACCGTAGAACGATTAGCTGGGTCTTTGCTGAAACCACTGGAGTTAACGGCAAACGTCACTAATAACATGTCAATCAAAATAGAGGTTTGAAAAATTTCATTGGAATCGAGTTTTGACACATAAATTAGAATTTCCGCTAAATTCTTCTGAAAGGATTTATCTACGGTCTGCAGATGCACACCAACCAAGATGTCGGTTTTGGAACGGTTATCTTTGCTTTTAGAGTGTGTTGCTAGGAGTTTGACTGCTAATTTAAGCTCGTCCTTTGAAATATCGGGAAGACATGCTAAATTCTCATACATTGTCTCATATTTTTGCCTCTGAGCTATGTGTGGCTGAATGTTATTTATGTTTACCAACAAGAATTTCCACGTATTTGTCAATGATCTCGTTCGAACAATGATCTCGTTCATAAAGTCTATGAAAATGCCATGATCTGTTCCAGCCAGCTTTAGAAGAAAATACCATGTCATTGTGTCTTTGCATTCTCTGTTATCATGGATGTAATGCATAATAAAGTAACTGTTATTCACTGCTAGTCTTTTGGATGTAAAAAGGTGAATTGGCCTATTCATCTTCCACTTCTTGGCGATGAAAAGACATTCTTCGAATAAGAACACCTCCATCGAATAGCTGTTACTAGATATGGTTAAGTCTCGAATCTTACAACAAAGCCAATTTTGGCAGTCATTAACAAGCCAGTATACTTTGAACACAGCAGATATTTTATGCAGTTCCCTGAACTGATGATTCTCGATTTGATCTAGCTTTTTGTCTTCCAACAGAGTCAGAAAAAAAAACCACAATTTGTGGTTCAAAGTCCTCGATCTCGACTTCAGTTAGACCCAAATCGTCAATCTGGTGACTAAAAACAGAGCTGTTAGAAGTTAGTCTGGTTGCACAGACATTTAGAGGGTCGTGATCCTTTATCTTTATTAGCACAGTATTTTCGCATCTGTTCTCTGCCATTCTCGTATGACGAAATTGAGGTCAATACAATTTCAATATAGTTTTCGAAACGTTAAGCAGATCTTTGTTAAGCAATTCGTCTCAAATACACAAGCAATGAAATGAAGTAAAAGTGATGATGCAACTCGAAAAATATCTTCAAGTTTGTTCCTGGACGCTCGACTTTTGCTCCTGTAATTAAATCATCAAACGATGGTGCATTACCTCATTGCTTTGTGAGGTGTTATCTGCACCACGTAATCACAGATAAATGAGATCTTGAACGATAAGGCATTACCGCATTACTCTGTGTAATGTGCACCACGTAATCACGGATTTTTATCCTAATATCACCAGATAATTCTAAATATTATTTTCAAAAAAAGTTTGAAAACCTAAATTATGATATCACATGATTTAACTTCCCGATAGAATAGACAAAATTAAAATTTTAACGCGCATATTGATTATGACATGTTCAAAATAGGTTTCTCGTATTGACCCATATTCCTTACATCCACAAACATTCTCAAATGCACAAATATGCCGGGAGATGTGTACAAAGAAAATTTTGTTCATGTTGTCAGACGTTTTTAAAGTTGGACTGAATGCCTATTATACGTAACCCTGTACTTTTTGCTAATGGGAAAATCA
>JH155348.1:314212-330584 GCA_000226015.1 Mnemiopsis leidyi | reverse complement strand
CAGGAAACTACACAGATGGGTTACGAAGGAAGAGAAAAAAACAATAGACATATGAGGAAACTCACAGATGGGTTACGAAGGAAGAGAAAAAAACAATAGACATATCAGGAAACTCACAGATGGGTTACGAAGGAAGAGAAAAAAACAATAGACATATCAGGAAACTCACAGATGGGTTACGAAGGAAGAGAAAAAAACAATAGACATATCAGGAAACTCACAGATGGGTTACGAAGGAAGAGAGCACGCTGAACAAAGAGTTGGACGTCGTGTGTCTCAGGATATCTCATCAGCAGAGTCAGGCAGCCAGTGTGGTCGTTACAGAGCAGCGCGTCTCTGATGTACAACAACATCGCCACACAGATGTACTCAACCATTCCGGCGAAGTCGGGCGATGCCAGGAGGGCGTCCCAAATTACCAGCATGTCTTTTAAAGGAAACTCCCGACCAAACAACAAGCGCATCCATCTTAAGCCGTATAGCTGTGAACGAGATATTATTTAATTGTACTGATTACACTTTGACTTGATCTTCATAATTGTCTGATGCTCGTGTCGCAATTCAAAAACACAATCAGTTACTGAGAAAAATCTAGACAAGCGTACCTACCTGTGGCTGAATGGCTAGTTTCTGAAGATGTTGCTGTAACTCCGGGTCAAATCTCTTTAAAGTCCCATTTTGGAGCTCCTCTAAACTTTGTACTATGTAAGAAGAAGGTTGCGGAGCAGCTTCTTTGAAGAGCAGGGTTTGGTCTTTATTCACCGGCTCTGGCTGAAGAAGTGATGGTTGTGCACTTTAATACTGCGTTAAGATTGTAGATTTCAAGGTAATACTAGTTTCAGTCTATAACAAACCCAAATTAAGCAACAGTAACGTTACATTTGATTTAAGTATTTGTCGACAATTTGAACCTTGTTGACTTTGTCAGTTGTGTAGTAAGGGTGTGTGTGTTTCATCAAGGCCACATAACACCAGTATAGGTCGTGCTCCAAGTATTCCATTGCAGCTACTGTCCTTATCAACTGACTGAAATTACAGGTACTGTCGTTTACATCGTTACTACGGATTCAAATGACATCCTGTCACTCAAATACCGTTAATCATGTCATCGAACGACGTAAATATCAGTTAATTAACTGAGATTTTGACAGTGAAATTAATTAATTAGGTGTTACCTGGAGGGATGAGTTACGTCTTTAACCAGCATGTACTCATTGTAAAACACGTAAACTATGGGTGCCAGCAACTCATGCATGCCCTGATGAAAAGGTTACAAATAAAAGTTATGTACCGCTCAATTGTATTAACGTTCGGTACAGTTCAATAATAAAACTATCAATAATAAATCAATTCAATAATAGGTAATAAATTGATAATTTCTAGAACAAGCAACAGTTCTAGATGTATTGTACAATGTACATAAGAGGAAAGTTCAAATCGAAGTGCCGAACAATGGAAAACAAGACCCTACTCCTTAAAGATAAACTCAATGAGTTGACAAAAACAGTATGCTGCTCTTCTAAACATTTTATAATATATCCACCTGCTTGTAGTCGATTTCAGGCTGTTCTCGAGCATATATAAACAAGATATTGAGCATAATATCTCGGATCTCTATCTGCTCGAACATTAGCTCCCCGGGATAAGTCCGCTTTATGTCCTGCATTATCACTTTCCTCAGCTCGTTGTCTTGGAAGAACTGTGCCCACGGACTCTGAGAAATTGAGACATTTTTGTCAGTGGGTCCGGACTCGAGAATTAATATTTAGGACGGTTTTGAGACAGTATGGCAACGCATGTAAAGATCACGTACTTCTATCCTGAAAGAAATTATGTTTGAAAGACCGATGATATAATAAAGCTTATATCTTAGTCACATCCTAAGTAACCCAACTAACCTGTTCCTCTTGAGACAGCGGGTTATTGACAGTTAGAGACATGTCCTCTGTTTCATGGGGGTCTATCACGTAGTGGGACTTCAGCTCCGTGTACCGCCTCCTCTTCTCCCCGGCAACAGTCACCCACTGTCTGATATCACCCGGTAACACCTCTAGAAACACCTGGTGATGGTAAAGTTGCAAGGATATTGTTTGCAAACAGCTGTGTGCCTGTGTTGGGGACTGATACTAAATAGTGATATATCATCTTCGTGAAAGCCACAATATAAGGGTGTTACAGTGCAGTCCTTACCATCTTCGCCATGAATATCTTAAAACATTCCTCACGCAATGAAGAAAAGCAAACCATACACAAACAAATAGTATTGGACCTGCCAAGCTACACTTCTGAAACTGGATTCACGGAGTAGACCCTTCAGAGCCCGCTCCTTCAACTTTAACACATAATGTGTTGTGTGGAAAGTCCGCTCCCATTCGCTCTCCAATGTCTCACTCTCTACATCTAGTGTTGCCAGCTCAGCGCGCTTCTCTATCACCAGCGCGGAGTGTAGACTCTTGTCTTGGTACAAGTAGTCTAAATATAGAATTATCAAGATAAAGTTAAATTACAAAACGATGGCAATGAGTAACGGTGGCCGTTTGTTCTAATATGGAAAGTTAAAAATTGGAGGTTTAAGCCTGTTTGTTACAGAAAACTTACATCCATCATTGATGTCGTGTATTTGTGCTCCAATGTCAGTGCTAAAGTACGTCATGTTTGTAAGTAATCGTTCTTCCGAAACATGACATGAGTATCACATGGGCTACCTGGATTTTGTTGCAGTAACAACTAGCGTGGAACTTAGTAGGTGCTTTAGTTTTAATAATTTCGATAAGAACAAGAAATACAAACTTTTAAACCATTTGATGTACAATATTTACAATAGCGAAAGAAATGCAATGGTCCAAGATCAAATTTGCTATAACTTGAAACTTCATGGTCCATGTTAATTAGTTTCATTTTTTGAGAAAACGTTTAATTAAGAACAAAGAATACATCACCGTGACAACAGGAGAATTTATTCACCTATAATCTATATTGACAATAAAACAGAACAAAAATTGCACCAGCTAGATGTAGTGCTGTATATTTCCATTCTCTGTGTATTTGAAAAAGTAATTATTTCACGCATTGCTAACAGATCACTTTATAAACTTATTACAAAAATAAAACAAGATGGACCGCCTGAAAATTATTACCCCGAGGCCCGAACAATTCCTAAATGGCGCAAAAATGCTCCTTAATGCAATAAGCGGGAAAAAATATGCTGAAATGCGGTCGTGTTTTACCGCATTCCCTCACACAGCTACCGCTTTAAACCATCCTTCTGCTTTTTAAACCAGACTGTGAGAATGGAAAAATGCATGTCACAAACATAAAAAGATAACCTTAATAAAACAGCAATTTGGTATAACTTAAGCGAGCGGGATGCCCTGATCACTTCATTAAGATCTTAGTCAAATTATTTAAACATCCTTGTCCAAACATTCGCCAAAACTTAAACATATTCATTTCAGATATTACATATATCAGCATACTTAATTCGCAATTTAAAATCACAAAGAATTTATTTGATGAAATTTACTTAAAAAGGGTAAAACAATTTAAACCTTGTGATGGATGGATAAGTTTACCAGGGAACCAAATTCTGATAAAAAGTATGACATCGACAGCAGAATACGTCGAACCCAAAATTAATGTGCTGTCAACTCGATCTTAATTAAAGTCTTAAATTCTTAACAACAACATTTTACTTTTTTGTAACATTCGAATTCAATTCAAGGCAATGTGGTCGCATTGCTTAATTTCATTTAACTTATTTAACTCATCGAAACAAATGGATCTGGAATCTGTGGAAACTCTTCTTTTAGACCATAACTTCAGATAAACGTAGGAGTGGATCAAGTTTGTCAGACCTTGTCGTTACTTTTTCCCTCCGTCAGGGTCTTGTTGATGATAAAGATGAACTTGAGAGAGCAAATCTCCATGACACAGTGGTGGTGTAGCTTAGAGTGGCAACCTGTAGAATTTGTTCACGGTCAGAAAATAATTTCGTGCAATTCTGTTTTCTCTAAGATATAAAGCAACATGATGTTAATAACAGTTGGACGTCTTTAAAATTTTTTAAGCATTAATCCTTTAATAAATGTATGAGGTTGAATTTTTATTCGTTCAAAGAACGCAGTTTTTCTGATAGAATTAATAATTTCAATAGCCAATAGACCCTCAAAAACAACGATATTTAAATTTGTATGAGATAGCACATAAACAGAAGTTTGTTCGTGCCAAAATGTGCTATGATCTCAACATGCAACTGCATATAAGAGGAACACAGTAAAAAGTCCGAGCATATCCTGCCCTGGAAGTTGAACTTCCGAACATATACACGTTAAACGTTGACAACCGAGTATAAAAATTAAATACTTTTCGTCTTGCTGCAATGTCCTCAACAAGAAAAACGACACGGTAAGCGGCCCGACAATTTCCTGTTCCCAAAGTTTCTCCGTCTAAAAACCTCAAGTTTGAATGTTTCTCACTAAACTCACACGTATATGCGAGAAGAAGTTCTACATGTACTAGCGACAACTATTTGACCTGTGAATTCTTAAGCAAGAAATATTTTCCCCATAAAAATTTTAATTATGTACCAAGTTACTCACACACCGATATGATCCAGTTGTAAATTTTAATGATGGGTAATTTTAAGACCGCGTTTTCATCGAGATTGTTATGATATGAACATGGCCGAGTCCCATTTTTTATAATATGGGACTCGGCCATGCATGCCCGAATTCAGAGTAGAGCAAGTTTGCCGTACATCATAGTCTTTTCAGCGTGCAAACAAGCAGAACACCAAAGTTTAAACTGCTTTCTAAGTCTAGTAAGTCGTCTTGGCCCAACAACGTGGTTCTGTTTTTCGTAATTTTTTTTTCACCGTTCAGATCAGTTTACTGTTTACTGTAGTAAAGTTTGTTCTAGTCGGACATTTTATTTCTCTTTTGGCAAACTCAGTCTTGAGTCGTCAAATTAATTTCATTTGCAGTCATGGTTGTAACATTCGTATTTTATCATTACATGCAACGCTCGTTCATGGTTGTAACATTCGTATTTTATCATTACATGCATTTTAGTAGCTTAACTTAAGCCCTTGTCTACAGAACTATTGAATTGTGGACGTTTTTCTTACACTAAGCAGCAACCAATTGTTTTATGAAATCATTCCTTATTCGTTGACAAAGTGAAAACTGGCACTACTTGATAAATGTCATATTTCAAATTTTTAAAATATTGACGTATTACTAATTTACAAATTATTTAAACTTTGAACAACTGAAACACAACTATATATCCTGGAGTTAGATTTAAACTGACCCAGGGCTGCAAGTAAGATATTGAAATTTTCGTATCCCAGTTTTTCAACGATGATCGATCGACTTTCAAAAAGTCGTTCAAGTGCAAGAAAGATAAACAAGATCATCCCGACCCCGGTCGCGGACGATGGGCTGGATGGAAAAAGTAATCCTTTTTTCGACTTGGATCAAAATGGAGCTGTGATGGCTTACTACATTTGGATTGACGGCACCGGTGAAAATATGAGGTGATGATCCGCATTTTGACCTGATCTGGGTGGTCATGGGCCAAACATCGGGATTATTCTCGTAAATTTAGATAATATGTACACGATTGTTGACAAATTATGAATGGTTTCATTAATCAAAATTACAGGGGCAAGACGAGAACACTGCAGAGGAAGCCAACCTCGGTAAACGAACTGCCGGAGTGGAACTACGACGGGAGTAGCACTGGCCAGTCAACTGGTGACAACAGCGACGTTCTTCTCAGACCAGTCGCTTTTTACAGGTTAGAAGTTACACTTGAGGTTCGTGAAGTATCGACTTACCTTTATAAAGATTGGTACTTTGAAATATACTTTCTTTTAAAGCGATCAGACGAAATGATTAGGTGAACAACACGCAAGAATTAAAGCACCTTTACAAAGCACCTTTACAAACAAAACTTACAGTAATTCAAAGGTCATCCTAGGTGAACCAAAGATAAGAAATAATATAATAGATTGATTTCATTGATATGAATGTTTAATATTTTTTCGTTTACAAGACGTTTGAATATCAATAAGCTGTAAATTATAACCGAATCTAGATTTGCGACCTGAATTTTATTTTAACCTAAGCTACTATTGTCTGTGACAATACTCAAATACGACAGGGACCCGTTTAGAAGAGGAGATAATATCTTGGTGATGTGCGAGACACTTTGTCCGGATGGTTCACCACATCCCACCAACCATCGGTTTGGTTGTAAGGAAAAAATGGACAAGGCATCTGCCCACAGACCCTGGTTTGGAATAGAACAGGTCAGTTTTCACAGGGTTTCGGATTACTCTTGTTTTTACTGTATACTTATAAATAGGCTCGGTGAATTTAGAGGTAATATTCGTCTCACTTCTTGAGTTTTTGAAATTTACCTGATATTTTCTTTTTATTCACTTAAACCTATTACTTAAACTTTTGATTGAACGTATCTTCCCTAAGGAATATACAATGCTGGATTGTAATGGAAAACATCCCTACGGCTGGCCTGAAAACGGCTACCCAGGACCCCAGGTCATAGAATTGTCTTTTTGAACTTAGCCATACATTTTAGAATCAGTCAACTGTGTAAGATAAAACTATAAAGCTATATTATGACACATTCCTGACACACCATTCTATTCAACTGTACAACTACTGCCCTATCTTCTACATACCAGTAATAACGTATTCCTAAAACCAGGGGCCCTACTACTGTGGAGTAGGTGCGAACCGAGTCCACGGCAGGAGCATAGTAGAAGCTCACTATCGTGCTTGCATGTATGCCGGGATAAAAATAGCGGGATCCAACGCGGAGGTTATGCCCTCACAGGTAAAAGTTAACTATGTGTGGTTTTTTGGTATATTATGTAGCTTCGCAACAGCTTGGGATGTCTGATGACAAATAATTTTGTTTACATGCCAAGTATTGAAATTAAGCCACAACACTTAATGACGTAGTACACACTCTTACAAAACACAGACTTTTCTAAAATAACATTTAACAGTGGGAGTACCAAGTAGGACCGTGTGAGGGAGTGGAGATGGGAGACATGTTGTGGGTTTCCAGGTGGATACTTTGTCGTGTTGCTGAGGAGTTTAACGTCGTCATCAGCTTTGATCCCAAACCCATCAAGGGAGATTGGAATGGAGCTGGCCTACACACGAACATCAGGTACATGAACGTATTTTAAATCCAGCTCTGAAGTCTGAGTAGCTCTTAAGCTCCCTTGTTAATCAGCCGTGACCCTGTGGTCTCTGTAATAGAGCCTGTAACTCTAGTTTTAATAAAGCACGTCCCCACAGTACAGAAGCTATGCGACACCCAGGAGGTCTGGCAGTGATCCAGGACGCCATGTCTAGGTTTGAGAAGATGCACATCGAGCACATCCAGGCCTATGATCCGAACGGAGGGGAGGATAACAAACGTAGACTTACAGGAGCTCACGAGACTGCCAGGTTTCATCACTTTAAATTTTACAGAAGTGGAAATACTTAACTGTAGGACTAAATCACTAACGGAATGAATCGCTAACGCTAATAATCACTATCAATCCTGAAACTAACCCAAACATTAAGCTACACTGATGTCTAACTTGACGAAAGTTTATTTCATCATACTCACTTCTATCTTCTATTTTTGCATGGTTTCATCAAGGATGTTTCATAAGACCGACCAGAAAAGACAACTAAAGTTGTTTCAGTATTCATGAGTTCAGTTACGGAGTAGCTAACCGCGGAGCCAGTGTCAGGATACCCAGACAAGTGGAAAAGGATGGTTTCGGATATTTCGAGGTATTTTCTATTAGCTGTAAATACTTCTTCAGTGTCCTTTCGTGCAGCTTGGAGGACATTAACTTCGATTTTCTAACTTTTTTGCATGTCTAGTGTCAACATGAAAAACATCATTCGTCATGATAAGTGCAAGTTTTGTCACAGTAGATTATAGAATATTGTACAAAGTTTTAGTCCGATTAAACACATTCCCAACCCCAGGACAGGCGACCTGCCTCCAACGCTGACCCGTACGCAGTTACTGGACGCATCATACAGACGATGATATTGGAGAACACAGAGGTGATCAAGGCTCGCTGCAAGGAAACTCAAACATCTGACATCTCTGATAACATTGAGTCTCCTCTGTCCCCCACTGACTTGGATTTAAAGATAGAGAATAAAGAAGACATACTAGTCTGAGAATTCTGGAGCTTTGAACTGTTTTGAATGGGGTTAGAATATTAGACATTTGAATTTTTGTTAGCTGCATAGGTATTTAGATATCAGATATTAGTGTAATAGACTTTGAAAATATAGTTTGCATGCATGGTTGAGACCATTGAGTTTCAATGAAACTCTCGATCATGTTACATATTCCGTGACTTATTAGCCGCATGTATATTGTATAATAGTAATGTATTTTTATAGGCTGTGTATTTTACAAATTTTCTCGCACCGCTCTACTAACCTGCTGGAAGCGAGCGTGTTCGGATAATCTGTAAACAACAAAGTAAGGTAGAATTATGCGATTCCCATAATTCCCCCGTTATGTCCAAATTTGAAGTTTGTGTTTGATATTTGACTAGAAATGCAACATTGATTCGAAACCCTAAGTGATAAGTCTGTTATTACTCATCCTTTGGTAAAAGTGGTGATGCGGAAAAATCGACCGTGCGTGGATAAACCACGGTATTTTAAGAATTAGTTTGTGAAATCACGTTATCATTCAATGAACAGTTTTCATTAATACACAACGAGTTTTAAATTTTATTCACAAAATGAAAAAAAAATGCAATTCTGTGCCGAAGCTGGAAAAATATATAATTATTATCTACTTTCGTCTAAAGTCAAACCTTGGATGACAGGATGTCCGTCTATGTAAATCGGCCGCTTTCCAAAATTCCATAAGAAGAATTCTCCACCATGATACTTGATGATCCCTTGCTTTAATGATATCTGAAATAGTTAAAATGCGATTTAAAGAAAGCTGAGGAAGAGCCTCTGGTGTAATACTCGACTACTCAATCACGCAAAATTTAGGAATGTTCAGTTTTCAAAAGCAAGTCAGTCAAAATAGTCACGAGAAAGTAAGTAACAGTAACAGTAAATGCCCACCTTCCAAGCAGGTCCCTCCAAAGAGAAGTCCACGTCAACTTGGTGAGTTGGTGTAGTTCTGCCTAGAGTTATCTCTTTACTTCTCATCAGATACCGCACTAGTCTGGTGGGAGCATCACGTGAAATAGTAACATTGAACAAAACACGAGTTTCACTTTTAAGAAGTTTAAGAACATTTTAACAACTTCAAAGAAAGCTCATCATCTCAACATCTTTGACTCCTGTCCAAAACTATTAATTAGACTTGCGCTGCAATGAGAATACTTATAGCCAGTGGAAGCACCTTTGAACTGTGAAGATGACGTTACCATGACAACAACATACCTGCCCCTGAGAGCTGCGTACGTCTCGTTATCAAGATCGAAGGAGAAGGGGCCGTTATCAGGACCACCCACCATTGTGTGCCATTGTCTGATCTCGTCCTCCAACTTCCTGTTATTAAACTTTTAAACAAGGTCATTGTGATGCACAGTTTCTTTGATGCATATCCAGTCCTAGAAACGTAGGGCTCGTATTTTACTTAAACATCTGCATTTTTTAATGTCTCATAAAATTGTTTGTTCATGACGGTACCTGATTTCGATTTTATGCCTTCTGTCGATCTTTCTAAGTTCGTTTTGTAAAACTGGGTCCGGCTGCTCTGAGAGTAACTCCTCATCTGTCAACTGAGACAAAATGTCACCTAAATTACCAGAACTCGATTCTGTATGTATAACAAAAATTAGTTCCTGAATAAATAGTAAATAGAACATTATTGAAACTCAAGACTCATCCCACCAATCAAACACTGTTTCCAATTTAAAACTCCAAACTTTTTGTGAAAATTTCTTTACCCTTCAGTATAATATTGTCGTGTAGAACTGGTCAAGGCTTGGACGATGAATGTCCATACAACTTCTGAGCACATAGCTTAGTAGCTGATTCGTGAAATTTGATACAATCGAAACGGTGATACCTATATATAAAGATACAACTAACTACACTCATTAACTTACATATAATTCATGTTTGTGTACCACACTACACAAACCAATAATCTAAACCGTTTCTCCCAAATTAGTGAATACTCACTAATTACCATTAGTTGATAAGTAACTTTGATCTTATTATTTTTAGAGTTTAAGTGGGTGTACTAAGAAGTTCCTCAAAATAAGTAGGTATGTACTGTTCAAAAGTTTGAGTTTGGTGTTTTAGTGCTGTACAACAGAATCTACGTTCTCAGATGTTCACGAAAGACAAATCACATGCGAAACTTAGATTTATAGACTAAATGAATAGATTAGAGTAATTTTTCAACATTGCAGTATTGCTCTCGCGATACTAAGGCACGGGACACAATTTGAACCCTTCCCTTCGCGGTGTTCGCAAAAATTATTTCATTACTTCATTTCGACCATCGTACTCGACAATTTACCTGTTCTTCAACATCAGAAAAGTTGAGGACGGAATCACCGAGATTAAGAGGCTGGACAGTTTGGTCAGCTAACAGAGAGTACTGGCGGAGACGCTCCCATTGTATCATAAGATCACGTGGTGTCCTGGTGATGGGACACTTGTATCAACACGATAAGATAAGTTGAATGTTTCTAGGAATTTTGTAGTGTCACACTAAACTTTTGTTCGATGGTTTCGGAAGCTTTTCCAACCTTTCTTATTCTACTGAGAAGTAAAGTTTGCGCTGAGACACACTTAAAATGCAATTGCGAACCTGACTTGACTGTTTACCTTGCAGGGTGAAACACTAAGGGGTGCTGGTGAAGAAGTGACACAAAAAACTCCAACTTTGGTTGAGACGAAGCCTCCACCTGCTGCAATATAGCCTCTTCCTTGGAACTCCACAACGTTTTTCTCTCTATCGCTGTCTTTTCTTCCGGAGTCAGAGTAGCGATAGCTGCGGTAGCAGGTCTTGAAACTTCTGGTATGTATAGGAGTTGGTACCAGCGTTCTTCTATCTGCATATTTAATATATTACGATACTTTGATCGCATATTATCGTATCGTGTACATGGTACTTTCATAAAACATCTAATTTATATGCACTGCAACAGACGATTTCATGACCTGCTGCAAGTCTGATACAAACACTCAGTAAAATTGGATCGCAGCCAGAACAAAAAAAGCGATAAAAAATTCCGTTCACACCAGTCCACTCACCTCTTGGTACGTAAGCTTCTGGGAAAACTTGACGCACTTGTGTACCAAAGCCAGGTCAGAGCACTGCTGTACAGCCAGGATCAACTTGAGATCGTCCTTAGGACTCCACTTTGTGTGCGGTAAAGTAACCTGTTTGGGGTTGGGAGCACGTTTTGCACGTCGTGTGCGCTCCACTGGGATCAGTTTCGTAGGCAGACTGCTCTCCACAACCTCATCATCAAACTTCTTACGTTTTATAGACCTGTAAAGATCAAAATGGTACTGTTATTACATCGAAGTAGGGTACAAGCGATTAGCCTAAATGGAACAGTATTATTCGAAATGTAGTGTCTTTTTTTTCGTTTTCTCATCTTTTTTTACTTTTTATTGTTAAATCATGGGGGGGGGGGGTGTGGGGGGCTTAACTGGCATAAGTATTTTTATCAAAAGTGCGTGGCATGGTCATGTATATAGCCTTACACCTTCCCCTAAATCAGGATAAAACAACATCTCTACCTGTATCAAGAACTTATACTAACTAACCTAGAAGTTCTGCGAGGTTTTGTGTCTATGGTGTTTGAAGAAGATGCAGTGTTAACGTTGTTATCATCCCCGCTCATACTAACAAGATTAGCATAAGATAAGTTTTGTGATTATCAGCAATTTATTATAGGTTCAGCAAAAAATAACTTCGGAGCCATCTTATCATTTAACAGTCCGAGAAATTTTAATACAAAATATTTCTTTTCTTGAAGCTTAAGAGAAAGGTATTTTGGGGAGGGCCGAGTTGGCATAAATTTTAACCAATCAAAAGCTAGAAAGCACTGTTTGCTAATCAGTACTTAATCAAAAAGGGATACAACTAGAATGTTCAGTATAAACGAAAATATTAAAAATTAATGATTGATAAAAGTTTATATATTGTGTGTAATAAATTAGATGATCAACTTGGTATGTAATAACTTTAAAACGTATAAAACTCAGTTAACACAATAAAACATGCTTAATTAAAATCTGCACGACGTGCACTGCACGAGTCATAATCAAAACAAATTCCAATAAAATGTCAAACTCTTCACATGGCTATGTCAAATGTGGAGCTAGCATAACGTCCGGTACAATAGTGGTACAGCTGTCTCTCTATGTCGCCCAACAGAGAACTAGCGCCCATCCTAAAGAGGTCGGGCTGCACCCACTCGTCCCCTAGCTCCTCCTTCATCAGCGTCAGCCACTGCAGACTGTCTTTAGCAGTTCTTATACCCCCTGGAAACACGTGTTCGTTAACTGTGACAGCACAGCTGGTTAAATCTACGTACATGTTTAACTCGATATCTACACGTAATATCTTAAGGTGGTTTACTTGATATTGTGAACCTGGCAATCTAAGTAAACTAAGATAGTATAAAAACCAGGCATCAACGTACACGTTACTTTGATTTGGGTTACCTGCAGGTTTAAATCCAACTTTGAACCCGGTGTACTCGAAATAGTCCCGTATAGCCCGTATCATTACCATGGCTACTGGGAAGGTCGCATTGACTGATTCTTTACCAGTAGAAGTTTTGATAAAGTCACTTCCAGCCATCATGCTTATCATGGACGCCCTGGATACAGACAGAGGTAAAAATAAGAGTGAATGAGAATGAGAAATGGATGAATGAGAATATAAATATGTAGAAACAAATGAGTAACTAGTAAATTACAACGTAAATACTACGTAAAACGTACTTGTATATATTTTCAAAGTCCCCGAGGTGCCCCGTAGCGATGATTGTTTTCAAGTGTGCTTCCCCGCAAGCTTTACGACAAGCTTTAACCTGAGAAGTAACTGTATGAAGCCCATAGACGTTCTTCAATTTATGTAAAAAATGGCTTTTTCAATTTCGGGAACGTATAAATACAGGTGAAGGAATGTACCTCTTAACAAAATTTGCTTTGTATCAACTCAACAATTTTAAAATCTGAAAATCCTCGACCTCTTCATAGAGTTCCTCCCAGCGTCCCTCCAATACCAAAGTGCGGTTAATCACGATGTCGATCTCTGTAGCTCCCGCTTCAACAGCTAACTCGACCTCCCTCACTCGCGTTTCCATCGGAGTCTGCCCCTGAAACAGACAGTAAAATTTTTACATAGGTTCTTATAAAGAACGGTATTCGTGATCAAGTAAAAACTGTTGCCAGTGGGTCAGGTCATTATAAGCTACCAAACAGTGAGGACAAAAGGTAATCAGCTTGCTGTAAATTTCAAGGGGAGCAACTAGTGAACAGTACGCATGTCCTGTAACAAACCACTTAGGTACCGAGGTGCTGTTACTTTAGGTGCGTGTCTGTGTTTGTTTGTTTCTTGTTGTTTCATTACTGTAAGCTTGGAACTGGTAGCAGCTACGCCCCAGGGGGTTTGTAACATGAATGCTGACTTCACTAACCCTATCCTCTCAAACATGATTTAGTAAATTTAGTACATTTAACTCAGCCGCATTATCAGTTGGAAATTAATGTGAACCCTTTGGGGCATGTTAGCAATACTGCAAGCGACGACAATCAGACACTGGGTTAGGATCAGTTGGTCCGCTCTCCCGGCTTAACCTTTTGTATAACATACCTGATACCTAACTCACCCGGCAGGAAAGTTATTAAAAGTACATAGTTCGAATTGAGCTAACATTCATATATAAAAATATACAATAAAATAGTGATAAGAAACCATGTCTTGAGCTCTCAACTAACCTCAGGAAATCCAGCAGCAACCGACGCAATGCCAATGTTGCAGTTTAGCTTCTTCAGCACCTTGCAGACGTCTTTTACTCTATTTGGGTATACGCACACAGCACCAACAGTCAAACTATCAAATCCTAACTGCTTCAGAATTTCTTTTCGTAGCGGATTCTTTGCATAATTGCATAGCCTAAAATTTAAGTTTAATAAGTACATATTAAACAAGAATTGCGCCTGCTTTGTTTGGTCTCAGGCGGACGCTTAAGATTTCCATCTCTCTTTTAGACTAGATACCGCTATGAAGTTGCAGCCATCGTAAACATAATACTTTGATAAATGATGATATTCACTACGAATTTTTGTAAACTAGATACCACAGTCCACAATGAAGTAAGAGCAATGGCTAACTAAAAACTAAAGCGTTTTGAACGTTAAATTTAATAGTTATCACAATACCAAGCGCTTGGGTCCTGAACGAAAGTCCACATGACGCTACAATTACAAAGACCAGGTAAAGCTGAAAGGTAGAAACGCATTCAGACTTAATGGCGGCAACTCCGCGTCTAAAACTCTGCTGAGTGCTGCGCGTTCCTAAAACTCGGCATACCGTAAACGTGGGCGACACAGTGTCGCGGACGCAGTTAAAGTTACGTCCTTTCTTAGTTTCTTGTTGATTTATTTCCTGTTGTTGTAAATACGTTCGCGGTTTCCTCCAGGGGGTCATATCTTTTGTTCAGTACATCGTTGTTAAATCGTTTCTAAGTGTTAAATGTTAATTCGTTGAGTTTTTTCTACAACAATCTACAAGTACACATGCACAGACACCGATATTGTCGATTTTCCGCTATATTTCGCTAGAGCTAGCTATAACCGCAATCTTAAATCAATTCACATTTCCCCTGTCCTCACGTTACGTATTGTAATTTAATTATTCAAAAAAGTGTTCATATTATTACGGCTTACGCGCCTATTCACCTTTAAATACCAAGATTTGGTGCATGTAGGAAGTAATTTAAGTCAGCAGTCAGTGTAATGCGCAGCGCATTATTTATTTCATCTGTTACGTATTTTAAATTACTTTACGTAGGAGCAGGTGGGAAACCGGACACGTCCATTTACCTACCTACCCACCCCACCCCTAAAATCCGACCACTTTAAACCATCTACTTTACTTTTTTTGCCTTCGGCAAAAAAGTATTAGAGATGGAAAAGATATTCGGAAATTACACATGTTTTATTGCAAAACCAAGGAGGTATCGGAATTCGGAAATTACACATGTTTAGTTCTGCAAAATTCAAGAGGTGTCATAAATAACAAATGTTTAATTGTAAAAATTAGGAGGTGTCGTAAACTACAAATGGTTAATTGCAGAAATAAAGAAGTGCCTTATATTTTGTCCACAGAAAATTTCGAGACGGCAGAAAATTTGTAAAAATCGACTTTTCATATAAGATATTCTGATGACCTACAGCTACCCCTACATAAAATGAACCGAGAAATGGATTTAAAGTGGTCCCAGACCTATTCGAAGATCACTTGTGCCCGAAAAGTGCTATTCTACAGGTTATCTAGTAAATTACTCAATTAATGACTGTCAGCACTCGTGAATGCAACCCTAACCACACTTGCTGAAGCTAAAAGAAACGAAAGCAGTACGGCTGTTCAACGATGCAAAGAATCTGCTGCAGTACGTCTAACATATGCACACGTGTGCCATATTTGTGTTACCCACATACTGAAACACAAGGTAAGTCAAAATGAAACGGTCCGCTGCAAGAAAGGAAATAAAAATTTAAATTTTCCTGCATTTATGAAAAATTGAACGTGAATAATCTATTTTATAATAAATCTCATCCATAAATTTGTTTAATTCTAAATCAGGATGCAAGTTACAAAGTTACAACTTAACAACAAATTATTATTCATCTAAACCGACATGCATCCACATTTGGTCATTTAGAAGCAAAAGTAAAACCTTGCCTGTGCTCTTGCCCGTTACCATGTTTCCTACTTACAATTTGCACGTGAGTTTCTTATCCATCACTAAATATGGTCGGTGACTCCATGACACCTAACCACAACTTTCAAATAGATATGGCCGTGACAGACAGACAGACAAACAAAACGATGTCAGATATTTTAATGTAAAGACAAGAGAGTGAGAATCACACGATGATCTGCCTAACGGTCACCTCCTGGTCCAGGAGTTTGTATTGTTCTTAGAACATTAAGTGATTAAGTTGGGAGCAGTGGATTCTCGCTGTACGTTACAACGTGTCGTCTAACTCTACCAAGAACCAAGGATTGTTAATGTTTCACACATATAGCGCTGTTCTCTCTTTCTCTCTCTCTCTCTCTCTNTCTCTCTCTCTCTCTCTCTCTC
>JH155348.1:288009-301240 GCA_000226015.1 Mnemiopsis leidyi | reverse complement strand
TCTACAAGTACATGTGAAGTTATACATTGACTGATAGAGTTGACCTTGCCAGATGGACAATGTTAGGGCATGTGTTGCGGTTGCCAGAAAACAGTCCAGCAGCTGTAGCACTAACTTATTCTGTTGATGGCTGTCAATCTAAGCCAAGACTAGGAAGACACCAGATAAATTTATTTAACACTATCAAGACCGATCTTAGCAATAGAGGCTTTAATTTAGAAAATTTAAATGATATGTATATGCTTAGAGATATTGCTAAGACACGAACAAAGTGGAAAGAATTGTTTTAAGTTTGTCATGCACTGACCAGATATTGAAGATGCTCCCTTGAGCTATTCAACGTTTGTTATACAGTGTGATATATATATATATAAGTAGTGTTGAAAGTATTGATAAGCTTATCAGTTGGGCGAAGACAATAAATTGTATTTTGAATGGTCATGTCCTTCCTATTCTGGAAATCAAGGATCAGGAAACGATCATAAATCTACAAAATAAACTATTTGAGAAGAAGGATAAAGAAATTAACTCGATGAGGTCCACTGTCCAAACGGAGCTAAAAGCCATTTTTCAGCGTTGTCCTAAGGCTTTAAAGCCGCCCTAGCTCCTAAAAAGATTGAAGCTGCAGTGAAGAGAGCGTATGATAAGGAGGACAAGAGCAGAAACGTTGTTGTTTACTGTGTGAAAGAATGAAGTGTAGAAAGCCTTAATCAGTGTGTTGACAGTATTTTGATCGAAATTGAGGAGAAACCACGTATGATAGACTGTTGCCGAATCGGAAATGTGAAGCAGGATATGTGTCGCCTGATAAAGTTTACTGTGTCGAATCATGACCATGTGAGACAGATCTTGTGGACATGTAAAACACTGCGCAAAAAAGATGGATATAAATCAGTATATCTGAGTACTGATCACACCGTCGAAGCTGCTTGATAGGCTTAGACAGAAAAAAAGCGGGGCTAGGCAACATTTAAAACATTGCACCACACTTCTGGTAGTGCGCGCGCCACCAGAGGTAGCAGCCACCGTTGCTCTAACCAGAGCCCTTTTGCGCTTTGCGAAATGCGAAAGCCACCAGCAGCCACTGTGCGCGGCGTAAGTACTGGTTAAGTGAACAGCTACCGCGGCGCGTGCAAAGCGTAAGCACCTGACATGATTAGGTGTTGCTTCGAGTTGCGGCCCATTTTCAATTCAAATTGAACTTCAATTGCGGCAGCAGGTCAGGCAACGCTTAACAAAATAAAAAAACTTTTTTTTCAGAATTTATCCCATATTCCGTGATTGATATAGCTGCATGGTGCGTGCAAAAGGGCTCTGGTTAGAGCAATAAAGAAAGTAGACACTTTGCTTACGTTATGTTATTGCTAACTGCTGACATGACAAATAGTGTATGTTACTTTCACCTAACCAGATGCTTACGCACGCTTCGCGCGGGGCCGGGCTGCTACACAGCTAGACTAGCCACCTCTGGTGCAGCGCGCGGCGCGCTATGCGCTAAGCTCAAAAGGGCTTGGTTTGAGCAATATAGTATTTAGTACCTAATCAGGTCACAGGTGCTCACGCCGCGCGCAGTGGCTGCTACCTCTGGTAGCGCGCGCAGAAGTGAGAAGGGCTCTGGTTAGATTGTAGGTTGATAACCTACTGTCGCGGCCATCACGCGCTCTCACGCATTTCTTTGACGAGATTATATCCGTCTAACGTTCTAACGAAACGTTCAGCTTTAGCTGCGTGAGTCGGGTATCACCGCGACAAGCATTTCTGGCCTGGCGAAGAAATTTTAGACGCGCATCGCCCGTTGACCTAAATTTATAAGTTTATCTTTTGAAGTATTTATGATTTTTACGTAATTTATTGAAATTGTGAATAGATTTCTGACGTATTGATTAATGGTATTAACTATTTTTAAATGTGGCTGCTTAGCCAAGTTTTATTATTCTATTCGAGTATCTAGATTTTGTTGCTAAGCGCAAACTTGGATACAAATTTTTTATATGTAACTTAGTAATTAACTATCACATCAATTTCTTTGGTGACGTACTGATTTTTATAAAGGTCTCGAACTATAGATTTTGAGTGTGATAGGAAGGGGGATATTCGTACCAATGATATTTTTATTACGGGCTATGCTTTGACACAACAAATATCATCAGGCTGTAATTCTTAGTGGAGATTAATCTACAATCTAGTCAGTTAAGTTGAGGTCCAGAGTAAGAGTCCGAGGCACCCTAGTGGCTCATCACGGATGTTGCTGGTATCCCCAATCGTTTTTGTATTTCAGTCGATATCTACTTTCGTGTTTGGCCCTTAACCCAAAGGCCAAATTGTCAGCCCTATGATATTTTGTGTCCCGTTGATTTATTCTTGTTACATTTTGTCAAATATACTTCTTCGATAAAAGTTTCAAATCAAATCAACATTCCTTGTTATCCATGCAATCAAATTATTAGGACCTCATTGACCCTGCCATCATTAATTAAACGAAGAACTGTGCTTAGAAGACACAGTGTACGCTCTGATCTTGCTTTATTGCATTTGTATTTTGTATTTGTTACACCTGTACCCAGGCTTTTACAGTTATACTGAAGGGGCTCCTGGAAGATTCTAGATCTTTTAACGGAGACCCTCCTCATTTAACCCTCAATCACGGTTTCCCGATCATTCGGCTGAGTCGACCGAAGAAGATTGCATAGGCAAATGCCCTTAGCGCACTCCTCTAAGATTGGCGGATCTGCAGCAATGGTGAATCGTCCCAAAATAAGTGTTCTGAAAGCACTGATTGTATGACGTCTGATTTTCTCATCCCTGTTGTGACTGTTCCGACACAAGTCTCCTTGAGCTTTGACTCTGGCTCGTTGCACTTACTTGTAAAAAATGAGAAATGCACATGCAAATCTGCGTTTGAAAATTTCTCTGTAGGTCTAAACTGAATCTTATAAATAGTAAATAAATGATAATTAAAGAATAATTAACACCTTCAACTTGATTTAAAACTTCTTCAGAAATTTCCCTAAAGTATCCACATATCCTTGATGCTTTGGTTTCACATGTAAACATATTGGATTTACAAATATTTACAATCTGGGAAGTAGAAGATCTTTATGGCAATAGGAAGCTTTATCTACATTAACATTACCCCATTATAAATAAAATTCCTTCTAACACGGATAATCTTGAAATCTTCGCTCGTTCCTGGTTTACAAAGGACATTTAATCCAGATCTACTAAAATTTAAATCACCCACTAGTTGAGATAAACCTTGGCTAGCTTTGAATACTTCAATTAGGTCACCTTTTGAACATTTATAAGCAAGAGTGGTCAGCGGTAGAATCCGCAGTCGCTTGGAGTAGGGAAGTAGGCCTACCTCTTCAATAATTCTCGTAAAGCGCCTCTGGATGCTCTCAAGCCTTAAGATTAAAGACCAATTTCCATGCTTTGCTACAGGATTTCAAAGCTGAACACAATATTCAAGATGTGGCCTAACTAGAGTTTTTTAAACCCTTAACATCAACTAACTAATTGTTTAGTTACTTACATGTAACATGATCATTGCCCTTCAGACTTTGTTTTTTTTAATTTGGGTTTACCAATATAAATACAAAATGTTTATTTCTTATTTCATACTTTGTTCTAATGTCTCTTTACAATCTAGTTTATGGCAGCAGCTCAACCTCCAGCGTACGCAGGTTTTGCTTACCCTGGTCAGCCAGCCACTTTTTCTGCAACCAACCCTGTCCCGGCTGCCCAACCTGTTGGTATGTTGTATAATCATGCACAATTTATATTGAATTAGTATTTTAGTTGTTAAGAAAGATCATGGAAATGGAATATTCAGGCAGATCTCTTAATGTGACATTTCCTGTTAAAGTAAAAAGTCACATCATTGGAAATAAAAAATAGATAAATAAATTCTGTATGTTTTTACATTCCGAACAATTAAGTGTACAAGTTGTGTACAAATAAGAGTCATAAGAGCCAAATGATAATCTTTAGAGTTAATAGTATATGATGTCTTGAGCCAATTTGATAAAATTGTGATTTAAACCAAACTCTTTAACATCTAGAATTTCAGAACTTGGAATAACTAAAAAATTTGTAATCCTTTTTACTATTTCAGCTACAGATCCTAACGCCTACGCGCAGTATTATGCACAATATGCTCAGTATGCACAATATGCAGCTCAGTACCAGCAGTATGCTGCGGCTCAAGCTGCTGCACATCAAGTTCAGCAACCTCAGGCAGCAGCTCAACCAGCAGCCATTACTACACCAAAGACTGTTACAGAGGTACCAACTTATCAGTCAAATACACAGAAACAGTTCCAGCCTCATACAGTACAAATTTCTGGGCTTGACAAGGCAAAAGCTCCTAATATCAAGGACATAACTGACAAGTTTGGCACCGTGGGGACCATTAAAAAGAACCAATATGGTCAGGCCAGTGTTCGGTGCAGACCAGATGACGGAATTGTGACGGTTGAGTATGAGGCAGCTTCTTCTGTTGAAAGTGCAATAAAATGGTTCAATGACAGTGAAATTGATGGTTGCACTGTTAAAGTTGAAGTTGCCCCAGCTAGTTCTCCTGATGTTAGTACAGTGAGAGCAACCACCACAGAACCTTCTCAAGATTTTGCCCCTCAAAGTGCTGTACCTGCCCCTCCAGCTCACTACCAACCCCCGGGGTACCCTCCTGGACCTCACATGCCCCCACACCACCCTCCGCCCTTCCCATATGGTCCACCACCCCCTCACTTTGGTCCTCATGGCCCGCCACACATGCAGGGCCCACCTCGCCCTAATGTCCCTCCACGCCCTGGTGACTGGGATTGCGTGCATTGTGGAAACAGTAACTTCCAGTTCCGACAAGAGTGCAGAAGATGTAAAGTACCCAGGACAGATGCTGAGAAAGGAAAGGTATCCTCGGACAAGCCTGCAGCTGGCATGGGCCCAAGACCCCCATTTAGGCCCCCATTCCATCCTGGCTTTCCGCCCCGTGGTCATCCCTTCATGAGACCACCCCACATCCACCCCGGTATGAGACCTCCATTTATGGGGGGCCCTCCTCGTCCCTTCTTCCCTTATCGTCATTCCCGTCCCCCATACCAGGGAGCTGGCGCTAAAAGAAAACAACCTTATAGTGCAACTAGTAGCACCGCTAAAGAACAAAAAACTGAGGAAAAGAAAGAGTGACGGATTTGACTGGCATATTTTTGTCAGATATAAAGTTTAGCTTTTTACAGATTCTATTGCGCTTGGACCCTCATTTATGATAAATATATGATTGCCAAATTACCGCAGTTGATTATTACTGTTTACATTGAAAGAAATTTCTATTATATTTTATTCTTGATAAAAAGGGTTGACTTTGTATCATTAAAAATAATCAATCTGGTTATACAGATTTTAAATAATTGTACTACATTAGTACTCAATTGAGAACAAAATCGATAAATCGAATGTGATAAATATCAATATTCAAATTTGCATTAGGATTTTCATCAAATTTAATTTTATATGTAAGACGGGTTGAATGTCGGATTGGCGTAAATTTACATGAAATGTTTGTTTGGTGCTTTCTTTTCTCGCACGCAGCAAACAAGGTTGATTTCGTTTACCAAGGGAAAATTTTATATTTATTATACTTCAATGGTATAAGAGTGGTAAACATTATATATATATATATGATTATATACAAGTTTAATAGTATCGCTTAAGCTTAGAGTGGGTGCATAAACATTAATGGGTTATTGAGCTTTCGGAAATATCTAAAATAGAAAGCAGTAACTTAAATTTTGCCACCTGAGTCATTTTAATTACACTGGTTGGAAAGAAACGTTAATGCTTTACATTTTCTTCAATTTATCATCGAGATAAATAGGGCATCAATTACGCATAATACTGTGATGATAATTTTATCTTCAGGGAAACTTAATTTGTCCTTAGTGAAATCCTATTGGAATAAAACTAGTGTTGTTGCTGTTTTATGATTCCATTCTGGTAGCTTAATAGGGTTTGCTATTTGCATAATTATTTACACGATTTTTGAAAAAAAAATAGACATTTCTGATAACTTCTGGGACTTTAGGACGTCTAAGAAAATTTTCTCTGTGACCATACGTGGTCTTAAGGCTACTGAGAAGTGAGAACATATTATGTGTGACTAAAACTCCTATTGGTTTCATTAACGGTAGACGAGAATGTTACATCAAAATAAATTGGCTACATTTATCTAAAATATTTTGGCTTCCCTGGCATATCGTGGTGGAATCAAATATCTAACTTTTCAGTTCAGGCTCCTTATTACGGCTTTTTGTTAATTTTATGTGCATAATTTGATATTGTGAGCATGACATACTTTATTTGCTACAAATTTGAGACGACTGTTTCCACTTGTTTGAATTTTCGCTTCTTCACAGCGATATATCAACTTATGGATGGTGGTCATAAGTCATAACTATACCAAATTATAATTTTAAGTTTTAAAATATAACGGTATTACGTCTAAGGTTGATTTGAGGCGTTGGAGACCATACAAAACCAATCTAACTTTTGCCGAAATTTCCATGATATCTACAATATCCGCATTTGAATTAAAAAGTTTGCTATCGTGGACATCCCTATGGTTATTACCATGAAATCAATTCGGTCCAATATTGATTATAAAGGCAACAAAATTAAGTTGAAAACAAAGTTATTTCTAATGACATGTTAATATTAGTTCAACAATAGTTGATCATAAGGTACAGTATGGACCGTTTGTGCATCAAAATTGCGTTTCTTGTCTTTGAAATTCCGCAAATTAATTACAAATACAACTTGCTGAAGAAATAACAAATTTTGTCTGTCAAGTTCACACTGCAAGCTATCTAGTGAGATGATATCAATCGGGGACAGCGACTGGGAGGAAAGTGACGAGGAGCTACTCCCAGTTATAACAAAACCGCTTACAAACGGTCATCATGGAAACGGGGCCGCTGTCAACGGTTACAGTGAGGCAGAGATCCGGACTGAAACTAGAGATTTCTACACTTTTGAGGACCTGCAGTCGGCTACCGTACGAGATAACTTGGACCTGGTAATTATCAAGACTTTTAAAGTGTAAGACAGACCGTACATACATGCTCTCTACATGTTCTAGTCCTCAATTTAAAGGTTTAACCCGAATAATTGTACATCAACTTTTGAAGGTACCTTTATGGGGCCATGTAATTTCGGGCGTTGATTTACTTCGTAGTACCATGTTAGGTTTCCCTTCGGAATTTACAATCGGAAGCATTTTAATCGATACTATTTTTACCGTGTATATTTTAAATTACAAAAATTATCTAATAACTAAAAGCTATCAACATGAGTTAGTCGATTTATAATTTCAGGTGAAATGTGTTCCAATAAAGTAAGGTGAAATTACTTCAACTCTTATGTTAAAATGTCTCAATTTACAGTGAAATGTGTTCCAATTTCAGGTTAAAATGTTCCAATTTACAGTAAAATTACTTCAAATTCCAAAATAAAATGTCCCAATTTACTGTGAATTTCCGATTTCAGGTAAAATCTGTACTGGATACCGGAGATTACGATGTCAATGCTCAACTTACCTCAGGGTAAGTTGCTTAATGTGTCCATTACTTGAATTTGATAACTCGAAATGGTGCACAATTAAATATACTAGCTAAGGTTCTCATCAATATATATCTACTTGTACATATATTGTTTATATATTGTACATATATTGTTTAAATCGGTTTCCAGGTGGACACTCCTGATGTATGCAGTAGAACAAGGACACGATAAGATCGTGCAGTATTTGATCTCACTCGGCGCTAAAGTTGACTTCGACTGTCAGATGTTCTACCCTCTGATGGCATGTTTCAACAAAGCGTATCTCAATCACGACAATGTCCGTATACAGCTGTGTTGTTTTGTTTGGTCCTGATAAAATAGCTGAAACCAGTCGTATTTTCGTAAATTTTGTTCCATTTGTTGGCACTATATGCTGTAAACCGATGATAACAGCTCTTATAGCTAAAATGGTATCTACATTGGACGTTTGAAAAAGCTGAAATAATCAACCTTAACAGGTATATAAATGTGTCAAGTTGCTGCTGGACAACAAAGCCTTTGTAAACGTGCATGACAAGTACCATGTTACTCCACTAATGATGTGTGCCCGTCACGGTTACACCTCTGCTCTAGAATTACTTTGCCAAAGTAATGCTGACGTCAATAAGCAGGATCAGGTCTGATTACTTGTAGAAAGTTTAAAATAGTTTAAACAACAAAATTCACCGCTAACTGTCATTAGATACAGCAATTAGTTTTAAGATCTTGTAGGGGGGTTGATAGACATAAATAGATACGAGTTTTGATTTTGGAGAAGCTTTCAATCAACATGTGTTAATCGTCGTCGTTTTAAGATATTCTAACAAGGTGATAGTCGTAATTATTTGGGCTATTATCACATCAATCTTGAAAGTAGGAAATTTAACCAAGCATGCTGAGGACACTTTGTCGGGAGTCAAACTTGAGAACTAGAATCCACACCTCAAGTATTAATTTTAGTCTCTTGTCCTGATTTGAATGTTTAATTAGCTAATTGTAGGAAAGATAACACGTTTGTGTAACGAATGTAAACATGCCCATCATACAGCTCAACAAATCCTCCCTGAACTCCTCAGAACGGCTGGACGGCGATGATGCACGCTGCAAACGAAAACAAGCGTTCCTCAGTGGATGTGCTGCTGAAGTACAAAGCCTCCCCCTACATTGCCACATACGACGAGGGGTTAAACTGTGCAGATATCGCTCACAACTGTGGTCATCAACTTTTGTACGAATACTTGGAGAAGATCATATCCCCAGACCGAAATCACTTCAAACCGGCCGTGTCGGTCTCTAATGATGACAAGGAGAACGAGGTTCCTAGTTGTCATAAGCTGAGAGAACTGGAAGTTTTCCTGACATCGCAAGAGTTGGGTCATCTCATTCCTCTTTTTAACGAGCAGAAAGTCACGTTTCACATGCTACTTACTATGAACCAGAAGGATTTAGAGCGGATGGGAATCTCGCAAATGGGGATACAACAAAAACTCTTGACAGCTATTAAAGGGGTCCATGGTAGCGAACTTGAAATGCCTGACATGTCACAGAGTCTTTACAATTTACAATTAAATTGTAGGGATTGTTCCAAGGTTCTAAAAATCTACACCAAACATCTCAAATATTTGCGGGCCACCAGCGTCTACTTACTGGGACAGTTCAAAAATAGTCCCAAAATCTTGGCAGAATATTCTACTAACGCCCCCGAGGACTCAGGCATGATAACAAACTTTCAGAACGTACACGAAGTTGCAGTTTCATTGAGAAATAATATTGAGTGTTTGAATGAAGTTTTATCAGATAATCTCGGCTGTGAAGTCATACCCGGGGATACTCATGGGACTAAAACGTACAGTTCAGCCTGGAATATGGGTTATTTCGTCGTAGGATTAGGGGTAGGTACTTTAGCTAGTGTCATGATTTTAAAAAACATTTCATCGATCAGAAGTCTTAGCAAATTTATTAGCTAGCATTTCTTATTTCTGCTTTTTTCTTGTTCAGCTATTTGGTTCTTAATTGTTTTAATTCACATTTCTACGGATATTGGTCAAAATTATTTATCTTTTTTATCAAACTTGTACCATAGCATGCGGTTATGATGAATTTATCGAATTTCGATTTTTCTATAAGTTGTACATAGCTTGCTTTCATTATGATCAAAGGGATAGTCCTCATATGAGGTAATTTGCAAGGGGAGGGCCGAGCGAGGTTTTAAATGATAACGCTTGATTACGGAATGTGAGGGGGGTTATCTCGCCACTATTACGTCTAATTTTGTCCAAAATCTCCACAATTTAATAAAAATGCCCAAATTTGGCCAATTCACTGAATCAAAGCTTGCAAAACTGACATTAATCTGAAATTTGTTCAACTCTTCTCAGTTCAAACTTTGAAAATGTTTAACCCAAGTCATCTTATTGTACATTTTGTGACGACATTCTACATTTTTGTTGGTTTCAGAAGGGGGGTGGTTGGGTTAGGACATATAGTACATTATTAGGGGGAGGGGGTTAAGCCACGATTTCGCTTCTTGATGACGAGAGGGAGGAAGGGGCAAAATTGCCAAACATAATAAGTTAACGACCGCCTTCATAACGTTTTGGTGTATGGAAGCTAAAAGGGGCGTCATCGCTATCTTTACTTGGTATCTAGTTATGATTTAAAATCATGGCTTTAAGTAAGAGATTTCGCCCCATAAATACTGACAATACTAGGAATTGGACAGCTAAGCGAAAGCTTTTCTCCCATTTCAACTTAAACGCACATTCACTCCTATGGGTCTACAGCTCGCCTATTGCTAGGATAAAACCCGAAAATAAAGGATAATTTCCCGCATGAGATAGCGCGCAGCGCACGTACACACATGCGTTTCATACTTAGTACAATGGAATAATATCCTATATGACGATATAATAAGCTACACATTATGCTTTCAGTTGACCTGATTCGGGTATCACCGCGACAAGCTTTCAGTGATCAGCAGTTGTATGACTTTGTCCGACCCACATTTGAAGCGAATAAAATGTCGATAGGGTGCGCCCTGTTGTATAAATCAGCAGGTACATTTTATGTTTTAATTTCCGTTTTAGGACTAAATCAATGATATTGATATAGGGCTTGCACAACAGCGCGCACCCCTCCCGTCATTTTATTCTGGGAGAATGATGGTCGGACAATGTGCAGAGGTAAACAGTGGTCGCGGTATGCCTCCACGCTGTGACATGGACATGTAATGCATGATGTCGTACGTTCCAGTTGAGAAAGCTTTCTGTTCGTGCACTCTGTACTGATGTGAGTACTTCATGTTGTTATTATACGTACACATCTATCTCGTTGAACAGGATGAATTTATGTGCAGGTAAGGGAATTTGAGGTAAGGGAATTGGAAGTCTAAAATTTATAATTTAATTAAGTTGGGTAGGTAACTCCAAGCCCTGGCATGGTCTATGATCTTGTCGCGGTTTTAACAGCTAACATAACAGACTCGCAGCTCAAAGCTGATCATTTTCCCGTTGTCTGATCCTCATTCGAAGCGGGAAATAAAATGACAGAAGGGTGCGCGCTGCCGTACAAATTTTCGCGTTGGACGGACGTAATCTCGTCAACTAAAATCTTTTGGTTACTTAAGCTATCGATAATTACGGATTAGCTGGCATTTCTAAATTTACTTAAATTGTTAACTTTGTAGATGGTGTACGTATACTAACAACATGAAGTACTCACATCAGTACAGAGTGCACGAACAGAAAGCTTTCTTAACTGGAACGTACGACATCATGAATTACATGTCACAGCGTGGAGGCATACCGCGACCACTGTTTACCTCTGCACATTGCAAATACGATCGCGCGTGCTCTATCGTACCAATTTCCCTTGGTCTACGTGGTCTTTTCTGGTACAGCTGCGAAACTCCTACTTCTGTCGCGCTGAGCTCGGTTGATGTAGCTCTGCGCTCTACCGACGACTACCGGGAGGCGGGAATTCTATAATTACCGACTACCGGGAATACGAATTATATTTTTCAGGGCCCTCACAGTAAGAGAGTATTATTGCGTTATAATTCAGTCTGGGTTCAAAACAGTAGGAAACCAATGATAGTTAAACCAAATCTCCGTGATTAACACTATATTGTGGCTTTCCTTCACCCGTTAATTCTTGCTTGTTTCACCCTTTAGGAAAACCGCATGTAGCTCAAATAGATCCCAAACAAAACACGTCACGTACAATCGGCAGAGATTAGATTGTGTACAGCTTAATAGTAACGACATTTTATTTAGGTTAAGTAAAAGCTAAGAAAACCAGTTTAACTACAGCTATATCACATTTTCACGATTTTAAACAGGGTCGATTCGTCTATCTGTATCTACTGAAATCTGTCTGAAAGACACCTCATTACACTCGGCAGAGAATAAATAGTTTACAGATTATTATAGCAATGACACTTTATTTCATTGAAGGAGAAGCTTAGAAAACCATTGCATCTACAACTACATCAAATTTACACGATTTTAAACACTTGTGAACCGTTTAACTGCCTCTACTGGAAATCTGTCTAAACTCCGTCCTGTCTGAAAGAGACCCCATTATCTTAACATTTTGTTGAACCAGCCGCCGGAAGTGGGCTCTCTGCCACCAGTATTACTTGTAGTAACCTCATCATAAGAAGGTGGCGGTACATTACCAGGGATGTAAGGTGGAACGTTGGAGCTGAAACCTGGAGCTGCAGTTTGAGCCGGGTAGTTTGCAGTATGAGCTGGGTAGTTTGCAGTATAAGGTGAGTAGTTTGCAGTATGAGCTGGGTTGTTTGCAGTATGAGCTGGGTTGTTTGCAGTTTGACCTGGGTAGTTTGCAGTATGAGCTGGGTAGTTTGCAGTATGAGATTGGTTGTTTGAAAACTTCCGCAGGCATGCACAGAATATGCATGCAAGTTGTATTAGGCCAGTGAATGCAAATAAAATTACTGCTACAGGAGAGTAGTGATCTTCACCATCATTTGTACCGCCATAAGTTGAATCGCCACGGTACTGACGTTGGTACGGTGTTTTTTCATTTGCACCACCATCTGAAAATAAATGGTTATTCTTTGTCGTAAGTTTCGATAATTCCGGCTGCAACCATGGGCGTATCCCCTAGGGTCCCCCCTTTTGAAATGAAAGGTCTAAGAAATTTTTGGAGACGGCCAGAAATTTGGGCAATTGGGTCAGAACGAGGATCCGTCAGAAGTTGGATTAAATTTTATACACGGCTGTATTAGTATGATGAACACAATATAAACTATAAGTATAAAGATGCAAATTGCAAAATATCACCATGCCAATTATTAACAACGATTCAGCAATTCTTTTAGTTTTTTCAATTAAGTGTTCCAACCTTAAACCTTGAACTTTATGATTTAAGTACTATATTTCTTGAAGAATTGACCATAGTTTAAATTACAGGACTAGAAATGACATGGGTCTTGCCTGAAGAAAGCCGTATTTGGTCCGCCCTTCCTCACATTTTCCTTATTGTTAAATTGCCTCCCAGAGTCAAAATTTCCTAAAGAAATTTCCGGGGGGCTTCGCCCCCCAAACCCCCCTCCTCACATTTTCCTTATTGTTAAATTGCCTCCCAGAGTCAAAATTTCCTAAAAAATTTC